>JAYMTB010000182.1:0-17084 GCA_036897585.1 Francoa sonchifolia | reverse complement strand
TATATATATATTTGACTATTTTATTGATGTTTAAATTTTGGGTTAATCGGTAGTTTAACATGGTTATAGAACATGAGTTTTGAGTTCAAACTTCTGCTGAAACCATTGAGTATATCAGTCTCAACCTAAAGGCTAAATTGGTTCATATTTCAAACAATCTCAGTCTAAAGGCTAGGTTGGTAAACTTCCACTGAGATCATTGAGTATACCAGTCTCAGCGTAAAGACTAAGTTGGTCCACATTTCAAACAACCTGTTAATCTATATTTCACGTCGAAAAAAATTGATGACTTTCGCGTGAGAAAAAATGATAAATAAAGGTATGTTTTTTGCTTCTCGTGAGCTAATATTTCATGAAAGTATTTCACGAGGTACTTGACGTAATTCTTTTATGTGTGATTTCATCGAGTGAATTAGTAAGTCAATTTCGTGCATATCGGGGTTAGATAATGTTCACCAAGATGGAAAGAAATGAAAATGGGCCTCTTCCGGCCCATATTTCTGTTGAAACTGGGCTTCTTCCAGCCCATATTTCTTATAGAAATGGGCCTCTTTAGGATATTTCTTTTAAACTGGGCCTATATGGGCCCACTATATTTCTAAACTAAGCCTCTTTATGCCTAATCTTACTAAAAGCCCAAAGTAAATTTATTACATAGTAAATTTCAAGAGACTATACATGCACTACTACCTTCCAATTCAGCTATAATAAAGGACATATACATATAGCAGTTGCGACATTCTACTACTAGTATAACATAAACTAATCTTGAAAGTTTTAGAAAAAATGTGTTTGCAAAACCGAACAGACATGCTTCTCGGGAACTGGAATAAACAAGCTATACAAAACCCTGATTTTTTACATATGTAATAAACTACGTTAAATCTTGAAAAGCAAACCTCTTTGATCTTAAAAAAAGTCCTCATGAATGATGCACCTTCAGCAAAGCTTGGTAGAGCATGTCAATGAATTGATTGTCCTGTCAAAGGAATGTGTACAATTATCACAGTGAATAGTGAAGCGAAATACGATATTTGAAGGAATGAAAAACATGTTATTTTGCGAATATGTCTTGTGCTTGAGGGTTTGGCATCTTGCTATCGTGTAAGAGGCCCAGGTCCGGTCGTGGATGGGGGTGGGGAGGGGTTTGGGCCGAGAGGAAAGGGCGAGTTCAGATAGGTGACTGCTGGAGCGGGTTTGCTAAGGGTCTTTTATAATTACATCGGTACTCGGAGAAGCAACATACTAAGCTATAGTCAACATGCAAGCAATTTTTATTAAGAGGTGGTGGTACGCCTAACAAGTTAATGTAAGCAGATTGATGCCCATATGCATTTATTTGCAGTTTAAAGAAAAAAAATAAATTAAGAATTCTGATTCAGCAAACCAGATGCAGGAGAAGACGAACAACAAAGAATAGGACAAATAAGAAAAAAAGGAAATATTGGGAAATTTCAAGAAAACCGTAGAGATACCTGAGCAAGCAATAGAAGTGCATCACGAACTTTGTCTCTGTTGATAACATGTCTGTCATTTGGAGTAGAACTGGGGGTCAAAGATGGTGGTGGAGCGGGGGGTGGGAAGGGTTGAAGCATAGGAGTACCATATGGACGTTGCAGATGCAAGGGGGGTTGGGTCTGCCGAGGAGCAGTTAGGTTTGATGACGAGATGGGGGGAATGATTAATGGAGATGAGGATGAAGGGGGTACAAAAAACGAAGAAGGCTTAACCAGATTAGTGACCCGATTGCTGTTGCTGATTGTATCAGTACTTTCAATTATAGGCACTGGAGCAGATGAAGCTGAAAGAAGAAGTGATGATACTCGTGGGGTAGGTGAAGGAGAATAAACACCAAGAGGGGCATGTGAAGGCACAGTTGCAGAGGAAAGGTATGGCTGTCGTGAAACAGGTACTTTCAAAGCAGTATTTCCAATATTCATGGCTGCCTGTAATAACAGAACATTATAAATCTAAGGCACCAAAATAACCTTGAGGATGTTGTTAAATATGTATTAGCAATCAAAGTAGAAAAACAGTCATAGAATTCACAAATTTTTATAAAGAGAAGAATGAAACTTTAGGATCAGCATTAGAGAACAGTAGTATGTACGCTGAAAAAATTTACGAAGGAAGAATCTTCAGGAACATTGGTGGCAGTTGAGGTAGTCAATGATGGCTCCAGTGGACCTTCTATCACCGCAAAGCTAGGGACTGCTTCAAGTTCCTCAAACTCACTATAACTATAAAAAGAGTTGAAAAAAATAAGAGTAAAAGGTAAGGTTGATTAACATATTTTTCCAATCAACATACAAAAATAAGGGCTGCAATCAACATTATATTCTTCCAACAAATTAAATTCCATATCCCCAAACACCAAGAGAAGATACGCATTGAAAGAAAGTTAGTATTGGGAAAAAAACACTACCCCACAAAGCCATCACATATTACTCACTTTGGGAAAATCAATTCTCTATTACTTACTCTTCACACAGAGAAGAGGATTAGCAATTTATGCTTCAAATGTAAAAATCATGATGTTACTTAGTTTTACTAAACTACCTAAACTATAGTTCTTCTTCATAAAACTTAAAGGATCAATGACACACGCAGATGCAGTGCAATAAGCATATAATTCTGCAGTAGGTGCTGCAATACAATTGATCTCAAGAGGCAATATGTAACAAACAGTTGTCTCAGTATTTAAGTTAATTACCTTTCCCTTGGGGGTACTTTTGGCTTTGGAGGAATCTTTGCGTAAGCATTTAAAATCCTGAAGGAGGAGAAAAACAGAATCATATTTATTTAAGGATTTAAATTGCTTTTATTCAAGTCAGCAACACATGAAAATTATCATGTAAATCCTACCACATCCAACATACGGTAGCATAGCTGTAAAGTTCAGAAGTTAATAACTCTGTCACCAAATAATATTTTGGTAGTACCATTGACATCTAATGTATCCAAAATTAGCAAGCGTATAATTCAAAGTTTTGAAGCTAACCTAACCAATGCTTAAGTTTCTTCTGTAAGGACATTATCATATGTAAAGTGCTAAAAAGTTTAGTAAACCAAAAAACAAAGAAGAAAATTCGTACCTATTAAAGAGGTTTGCAACCTCCTCACATTCACATGCGTTGTAAAACCAAATACCATTAACTTCTTGGGATGCATTTCTATACAACAAATACGGAACTTTGATTTCAAACTCAAAATCTTCCAGGAGATTCTCCACTAGATTTTCTGTTTCAAGATAGATTAATGAAAATAAGAGGCCCTAATGATACAAAGAGGTGATATACATAAATGCAATCATAACAAAGAGAAAAAGTTCCTTGACAGTGAAATGAGTAAATGAAAAAGTAAAAATTATTTTTAATAAAAAGTGTGCAATGTTGCTGAAATTTTGTAATTAAAGGAACTGCTATGATCTCCTCCAGATCTAAGTCTTCTCCATTCCATCATACAATAATTTAAACACAGTCCAAAGGTGTTCTCTCATCTAGGTCATGAATCACCATAACTGGTAGTCCCAAGTTTCTAACCATATCAAGATCAATAACATGAAACATAAACTATTGAAAGTAAGCATGAGTATGTTTTATCCTCAACTAAAAATGAAGAAACAAATCTGAACCTGTGTTTCGGCGATTCATTACAATGAACTGGAACCTCGGTTGAGTATTCCTACAATAACAACAGCAGAAGTGAAATTTGGGCATCATGTTCAAAACAACCAGCAAACCTCTAACACAACAGAATTCATAGCAAAGGCAAAAAAAAGACAAAGTAACAACGTTAAAAGCTAGTCAAAATCTCACTAAAATAGGGAAAATGGGCGGGGAAGCAGCACTACTACCTCTTAACGACAAAGAGAGATCCTTCAACGTCTTTCCGACTCTAAACGACAAAAAAGAACAAAGAGATTAAGATCTTTCCATTTCGACAAAATAGAAGAAAAACAGGAAAAACCTCTAAATCTCGAAACACATCAATCATCGAACAATCAAGAATTTCTAAGCAAATAGATGAACGAAAATGTCAGAAATAAGAAGATATCGATAGTACGAACTACGAACCCATTGATTGCTCTCGATATTGAACTCGTAGAAAGTGACATGAGCGGCCGTAATCAAAATCTCTTCGATAAAAGGATCGATCCTCTGAAGCACAGTTAGATTCAGCACTTTCGTGCTCTGTTGATCCAGATTCGGCATCAATTTCCCGGTCTGCGCCATTTCTGATTGAACGGAGAAAACCCTAAACCCTCGCCGAGAATTTCCGCACCAATTCTTTTTCCCGGGAAAGTAATTACTAAGTAGAGCGAGAGAGGACCGTGTGCGAGTGTAGAAGAAAAACTGTTACTTATAAAATGACGAAACTAACCTTTTCACTTATCAATCTTCTCGTTCTATTTTGGGGTATTTTAGTAATCACATAAATAGTAACTTTGATTTATTATAAAATTGAAAAATAAAATTATTAGATATTCCATTCGAATTTTTTTTTTTTTTACAATGTCAGTCCCTGAATATTAAACAAATTTGTCAATTATTTGAAAAAATATGGACCCACTTACCATCTTCGTCAATTTCGCCTGATACTCCATTGTTATTAGCCTCTTTCCGACTATGGGTTTAATCAATTTCGTAAATTATGCCCCCACATGGTCGGAAACTCTATTGTTATTCATTTCAAGTTTTCGGTTGCTTAACTTTTTGCAATTCGCTATAAATTTTCGAAATTTTTAATTTCGTTTTCGAAAAAACCCAGATTCAGATTTATTTAAGAATCAACTAACATTAACTATAATGTTCGGATTTGCTTTGTTTAGCAATCGAGTTAATTTTGAACCTTTGGTAAGAAAAATGATTAATTTTCATTGCAAATTTTCAAACACAACCAAGTAAATTACACCTTAAACCCCCAAATCCCATACAATGAAAAATAGATGAACATGAAACTTGGAAAAAAAACACACACAAACATTATAAACAGATTCATTTTCCTAGCGCCTTCGGAGAGCGAAACCAGCCAAGACAATCATCAGCATGAACACAACATCACAAATGAATGCAGCCACAACAGCACCGCTGACTTTCTGACAGAAATCACCAAATTGCTGACAAATGGCTAGCCAATTTGTGTTTGGGTTACCGTTATGTGCCAAGTAAACTATAGCAGCTGCGGCTGCAGAGGCTGCTGTGGCAAGCGTGAGCGCCACCTGCATAGCAATGGACACAGTTTTAGAGCAGACAATGAGTTTAATAAGGTGGTTGATTTTTAGTTATGAGAGAACTTACTGTGTCTAGAACGAGTAAGAGCAGCTTTGGTCCAGCTGCGTATGGGCGAATAATTGTAACAATGGAGAAAGGAAGGGAGAGGACTAAGTATCCTCCCACTATTGCCATTGCTATAACGAAGAATCTGCGTATATATCAAAGTTTTAATACATGTTCATAAATAAAGAAAATTGAAGAAAAGTTATAATGATACGTACGTGAAAGTAGGCATATCATCATAACTCGCTTGGAATTGGAAGAATTGAGTAAAGAAAGGAAGAGTTTCATCACTCGTGCCCATCGCGGCTGCAGCTGCTAGAGCTGTAACTATAGCGCATATTCTCAAAATGAAGTCGAATATGGCAAATCCTTTATTGAATCCTCTTTTTTCGTGCACGGCTGCAGCCATAAGCGGTGCTTTTCCTTTTGTAACCGCGCTTGATTCTGGGACATCAATGGTTGCATCACCGGATTTCATATTGGAATATTTGATGAATGAGAGATAGAGAGAGATTCGAATTTAAGCTTGTTGATGAAAAATATGAAGAGAATGAATGTTATTTATAGAGAAAGTTATAGAGTTGACAGTTCAAAAGTATTGTGTTATTTGAAGGGGAGTAGTTGATTTGAGTATTGAATCATATATAGTGATATAACCAACAAAGTCTATATTCTCTCAATGAATCAACTAAACCATATCGCGATCTAATCCACTTGTGCAAGTATATATCCAGCATTACTTTTCGATCTTTTTTCCTTTTCGATCTTTTTTCCTTTTCATTTGGTAAACCACTTCATGGAATATGTATGATGTAGGCTAGGCCATTTATTAAATGACTGGCAACCCTATTTCAATGAGATGTAAGTCAATGCGAATACCCTTTTGCGCTTAATTTGTAGCAAATGAATAGGCAAAGAGAATAATCAATCGATGCAAAAGAATAACATAACATAACATAACATAAGTATGATTTATGTTACATTGTTTGACTGCTATGCTTCTATTTTATTCTAAAGACCGTCAATTTGAACCCGATGAATGGTGAAATCAATTGACAGATAATGAATTTACAGGCGGTAAGCAAAGTGAATAGTCTGTATATAGAAAAAAAAAAAAAATGGGTTCATCAATTAGGCAAAACTGGGGGAAACACCGACTGAGCCTGACAACAGATAAAGGATATTATGGTCGTATTATCCATCCATGGTTGGAAAGTGCCTCGTTGACTCGAATAGCAGCCTCTGCTGTATCATTCAAAGGAGGATAGCTCCAACTCTCAGATATCTGCAGTTTGGAACAACAATGCCGGTGAATACAGGATAAATTATGTTAAATGAGACAAGGTTTTTATCAATAAGAAAGGAAGTTCTGTCCAAGAAGTGTTGATGATGAAGATGAGACTTAATTGCCCGACAAGGATACATTTAGCTTTTGATTAATTGCTTTTCCCATTTACCAGTTTTCAGGAAATGAGGTATCAGAGGCCAAAAGGAAGAAAAAATTAAGTTTTCATAACAATTGTTTGAAGGAAAACCATTAAAAATTCTTATCATGAAATAAAAAATTAGGAGCAAGAAAGACAGCCAGCAACTTACATCCTCTTTCCCAGTGAATGGCCGAACCACTCCTCGTTCCTGTAAAGATTTTTGGAAGTCGGTGAACTTCCATTTACATCGCTCTGCTCCAACTACGTAGACAGGCTTCCTGCAGCATGAAAAAGCCACAACTTGTTTCAAGCTACTATTTATAAGAAAATGTCAAGAGGTTGACCCTCGTTATCATACTTCACACATACCCGGTACTGCAAGCCTCACTCAGCATACTTACAGAATCAGCTGTGATGACAAAAGCATCGGCCCATGCTAGAAGCCCCATATGTGGGTTTCGACCTAAGAGATTTTATAACAATACATCATGAATGAGTTTCTCTATAATGAAAACTTTCTTAAATCCTACAAAAGGTTATGGCACTAAGTACCTTTGCCATCCCAAATGTAAACCTTTGGATTAGTGCTAAACTCTTTCACTATTACTTGGGACAACTGTTAACAAAAGAACAAAGAAAAAGTTAGTGTCAACTTAGAACTTTGACGAAGGAAATGGTAACAGAATTTCCACCTTTTCAGGGGTCCTCCTAGAGAAAGATATTCTGAGGCTCCCACAGCTCCATAGAACATTTTGCAGCATAGAAATTAAGTGCTTTGCAAGGTCAGCACTGTACGGACAATTACCTACAAAAGAAACACGTCTCTTTCATGCAAGAGGAACAGAAACAGAAACAGAAGAAACAAAAGGTGAGGTATTACTACCTAGAAGTACTCTGATCACAGTTCAAGATGACAATATTTAATAATGCAATATTCGTAGTTTGTCAATCAGCAATAAAAGTGATCACCCTCTCAAACATGATGAAAAAAAAAAAAAAAAAAATTATAAGTGCACAAGAAAATACTTGTAGGCCCTCCAATATTAACGACAAGTAAGGGCTTGGGAAGCAGTGCCAACTCGTCATGCCAGATAGAAGCAGCAGTCCTAAGTGCGGCAGAATCAGCATGATGAAGAGCGCCAACAGTTAGAACCTGAGATTCAGAATCCTAGAACTGTGAACTTATATATCAACACGAATCATTATGAGCAAGTAGTTCACCAAAAAAGCATACCACATGTTTTTCAGGTGGCCCGTTTGGTGTTATCCACCTCCGGAGATACCAAGGAATTTGTTCCTGTGCATGGGGAGTCAATGAGAAATAATCATGCTGGGGAGTAATCACCAAATCAAATCTATCCAGACGTGTTCTTGGATGTTGTATCTGAAAATTGTGTCAAAGGTATTCCATTAGAATCAGGAATTCTTAGTATTTACATTCCAAAGAGAAATCATACCCCACATAATAATGAACATAAAATTAGGAAAGATGGAAATGTTACTATCAGATTGGGAAACCAACTTATAAGAAGAATGGTGGCTGAAAAACAGTCTCGAATGAACAGAATTTAGCCATCATAATATAACAATGAAAGTGCATCAGTTCTCAAAATCTACTTTAATACTTCAATAAAGTCTTCAAAGCAATGAATGAATTCTTTGGTATCAGTATCAGGTAAGTCAATTATCATATGAGAAAAAAGATTAACTACAAAAAAGAGGACAGTAAAGTTAACCTGAACAACGAAAACATTTTCTGGAGCTAACCGTTTTATGGAGCTAGCAACAGAAATTGTATCCCGACCAGATGCAACCACCAATAGGGGGCCGTCCCTGAAAAGAGTCGATTGATGTCAACATCACTATGTTTACTAACTTACAACATCCAACAATGTCAACATGTCCAGGGAAGAAATGGTCGCATTGTTATTTATATGGCATAGTATTCAAACTTGAACTATACTGTAAAAAAGTGTGATTTCTGTTAACAATTAGGTTCAAAAGAGACAAAAAGGAAAGGAAAAAAGAACTTACTTCTCACATGTTTCATGAGCCATTTTTGCTATCTGTTTGGCATCAGCTTCTAAGATATCTAACAAGCCTGCACTACCACCATTTTCAATAGAAAGAGGCATTAATTTCTCCACCCAAACTACAAACAATTTCTTATACGCTGGCAGAGGCATACCACTTTTTTCAGCTGAAACAGGCATTACTTTACTCCGTTCGACTCGAAAACGTGAATAACCAGAAATTTGCCGGATGACAAAGTCAAATTTCTTGTGGAGAGAAGCTGGAAGCCAATGAAGCCACTCATTAATTCCTCCTCTTGGCCTAGCAACTCGCTGAATGAAATCACAATTAACAATAAACAATCATCCCCAACATTTTCCTAACGAACGGAAGAACTCTACCATATTCATATACAAATTAACTGCAAAACCATTACTGATCAGAAAATATAAGCTACTCACATACAAGGCGTGACTATGAGATAGGCCGAGAGCTCGAATCAAACCAATGCTCTGATTCTCAGAACCAGCAAAACCATTACCAATCACAACAGCTCGTCGTATCACACCAGAAACAGCACCTTCAAAGATTTCAGGCACGCCTGAAAAGCCGCTGGGCGACTCGGATAGCCTGATCGGTCTCATGGACTGAACAACAATCTCAATCACCAGAGCTTTTCTGCTTCGACGACCGAATTCCGATCGGATACGAAACAAAATCGAACTCTTCAGTCAACATAAATAGTTCAGTTCGTTCGCCCCTCAGGGTTTTGCTCCGTTACCATAATTTCCGATGCTTCTGTTATTTATAATTTCAAAAAACTTTATTTAATTATTTAAATGTTAATTAGTTGGATTTTTGGCCAATACATCCAAAATATATTTAATTAGGTATCCAATCAAAATTGAATTCAATTGGGTACTTTCGTCAAATTCCGTCAAAATTTCTATTAGTTGAAGTTTTTTGGATAATTTCAGTCATAATCATCAAAATTGTATTCAATTGGATACCTTCGTCAAAACTTCTATTAGTGGAAGGAATGTAATTGACTTTTTGGTTAATTTTAATTTGACCTTAATTTTTAATCTAATTAAATTTTGTTAAAATTTGTAATATAAGTGCAATTTGCTCAAATTAACTTTCACAGATTTTACACTCATTTTTATTATCAACTATCAGATATTTGAAAAATCATCAGATTTTTAACCTAATTAAAATTATCAAATATTTGAAAAAATTTACGATATTTAGTAAATTTGTGTCATTTTTATTATCTAATCTTTGGACTTGGATTTTTGGCGACCAAAAATTAATTAAAATTATCAAATATTTAAAAAAATAATCCAAACTACGACATTTGGTGAAATTGCATCTATCCAACGCGATTTTTGACAATTTTCACTAGCAATTAGCATTCACCAATTGATATACTATTATAGGTTGCCTCTAGTTTATCTCAAAAAAGAAAAAAAAAAAACTTTTACCTCGTTATTAAAATCAATTTTTTTAAAAAAAAATATAATAAATAACCATAAAACAGTCACCAGAATCAAAATTTAAAAGTATGTTAAATATACCGTGTTTATCTTATCTTGAAAGTTCATACTCAAATATAAATTTTGTCTCTGTGTAATAGAGAATCACTCAAGCAAAATTTAAATTTTTTATTTCATTTTTTGAAAAAGTTAATACCTCATTTTCGACGATCATGAATTTTGCCTCTTCAAAATTATTAAAACAATTATTTTGTTAAAATATAAAAAAAAGTTCAAATATACTGAAATTCAATTTAAATTTCATTTTATAAAAATTTTACTTTTATTCAAACACAAACAACATAAACGTAGAAACAGATACTGACTTTAATCATATAGAATTTTTTTTTTCCGGCTTTTACAATATTGAAATACACATGATAAAAATTTTGGAAATAGATAGAGGTTGTTTTCGTGAGTTCCATTTGCATACACCGGCGGTGTATATACTAGACCAACCCTAAACCGGAAGTGCTCAATAATTTCATATTGGTTATTCCCAATATAAAATTACGTTTTTATATTTTATTATCAATTATCAGATATTTGAAAAATTATCTTATTTTTAACCTAATTAAAATTATCAAATATTTGAAAAAAAATTACGATATTTAGTAAAGTCGTGTCATTTTTATTATCTAATCTTCGGACTTGGATTGGATTTTTTGCGACCAAAAATTAATTAAAATTATCAAATATTTGAAAAAATAATTTAAACTATGACATTTGGTGAAATTGCATATGTCAAACGCAGTTTTTGACAATTTTCACTTGCTATTAGCATTCACCAATTCATTTTTTGAAAAAATTATTACCTCATTTTCGACGATCATGAATTTGCCTCTTCGAAATTATTAAAACAATTATTTTGTTAAAAAAAAAATAATAAATAAATTTTAACATGCTGAATTCAATTTGAATTTTATTATGTATAAATTTGAATTTTATTTTTATTTTAATTATTCGAATTGTGTTACATAAATAAACAACATAAATGTAAAAACACATATTGTATAGACATAAGCACAAATAAGAGAAAAAACGTAGAACAAATACTGAATTCAACCTGATTTGATTTGAATTGTATATATAAAAGGTTTAATTGTAACGATTCGGGTTCGGCCTATTGTCCCTCTCTCCCTCACAACCGGTTAATATTGGGCAGTGGGCCGGACTCAAGTCGTTACAAATGATATTAGAGCTATTAGCTGAATTACAGTGTCAGAACTAAGTGCTATATCATGGAGCGCAGGTGAGAACCACCTCTAGAACCTGCGAGACTAAGTACTACACTCGGACGTGATGAGAGCCACCTCTAGAATCCTACATACCTGGCAAAAGTGTCATGAGTAATCACAACGAGTACATTGTGTATTTGAGTAGTGAAGATTGTGATTGTGAGATCTCACATCAGAAAAGTTTGAAATATAAGTATGATTTATAAGATTGAATCTTCCTACTACCAAATAATTTGAGCTTAAGCATTTTAATACAGTTAAGATATTGGTCCATTATTGAGACATTGATCCATTATTACGAGAGACAATAGATCAAACTTATGACTTATGAAATACACTTTTATTGAAATATAACGTATTTCATATTGATTGTTTTCAATGTAAAATTATGTTTTTACCCTTGCGTAGATTTCGAATTTATCTGCAACATGGAGAATTAAGGTACTGCCTGCTGGCAAAGACTAACAGCAATTGTCAATCTCGTTAACGCCTCTCTCTTTCCGTGGAGAAAGAAAGTTCAGTCTATCTACCCGCCACCGGAATCGTGATCTCCAGACTCCACCGCGATTTCTTGATAAAATCGACTTCCTTCGTTTCGATTTTCTTCCGATCGGAGCAGATAATTGCTGTGTGTTGACTTCGATTTGAAAGCTCGCTGTCTGGTTTTTGTTCAAGGCTATGATTAGCACGGTAAGGCGGAATCTACGATCATTTTCCATTTGATTTTCGTTAGGTGTTTGTGATGTCTGATTGATTATGTTTGTGTTGGATGTAATGGAGTAGCAGAGAAGTTTATCTGGGGCTTCTCAGAGCCCTAGATCCCCATCGGCGCAACCTTACCTATCAGTCTCGGTGACAGATCCAGTGAAGCTAGGGAATGGCGTCCAAGCTTATATCTCTTATAGAATCGTCACGAAGGTGATTTTGCCATCCTTCGTTTTGATTCGTTCTCCTTTTACAGGTTTCTTGAATATTGAGTTAGGTTCCATTTCGTTTTTGTGCGCTTCTTGTAGCCTGTGTTGTGTTATCGCGTTAATTGACACAGGAAAAGTGAACCATAGATGGATTAGATTTCATTAGGAAAGAAAATGAATAGATGAATTTTTTACCAGAAAGATATCATAAACCATTCCTTCACTCGAAACAGCCCCTTGTTTATGGGCATAAACCAGCTGCTGCATTTGTTATTCACTCTTCAGGGGTTGCCACTTGGTGCATGTCTTAGCTTGGTTTTCATTTACCAGGATGGTTGATGATTGCTCTTTAGGAGTTGTTATGTATATTTTTGCCTTTTCTAATGCTACAGAGAATGGCTTTGCTTGCTTATCAAAATTCAAAATTCTTGAATTGTAAGGTGAAATAATTCAAATTGTTAATAGATTAACTTTGAAGTTTGAAGTTGCACTGACAGGCTTGATCAGTTACAAGATTAACAATAAGGTAACAAGCAGTCAACTTGTGGTCCTATTAGAAAATGCACACCTTAAGTTTTCATGTATAGTTTGGCCTAGAGATGTCGCAGTGCTTGTGTTGACACATGATAAGTTCCCACCTAGTGTTAGGGCATTCCTTTGACATGGAGAAGTGACCTACATGCCATAGAGTCCCAAAAAAAGTCCATTTTGAAAAATAAAGACACTGCTAGTTGATCCTACAAGGATAAGAAATAGCAAAATCTTGGGGAATATTTGTTTTGAGTAGGTTTGACAGAAGGCTTGGATAATTCTCCCTTAGTTTAGTACCCCATGACATTTCACTTGTGAATAAAAGGGAGTGAACTTTTGTTGGGTAAAGCTGTGGAACAGCCCGTGGATTTTGTTTGTTATTTGTAATTCGATGTTTGAATGTTTGCAAACCTATTATTTTGGCAGACAAACTTTCCTGAATACCAAGGGCCGGAGAAGATTGTCATTCGACGTTACAGTGATTTTGTTTGGTTACGGGATCGTCTTTTTGAGAAGTACAAGGGCATTTTTATTCCTCCTGTTCCAGAGAAGAGTGCTGTAGGTAACACATCAACACACTTTGTCATGTTTAATTTTTCCTTCTTTTTCTTCCCTTTTGCCTCATATGTATATATGCTGGTATTGTTTACTCAAGGAAAAAAAGGATTCATGCTCAATTTCCTTCTATAATTTTGTGTCACATTGCATAGACACCTATAGATTAGTTTGTAGGATGACTTTATAGGGTTTGTAGGTTTGCAATGTCCTATTCACTTTACCTGGTTTATATGCAAGTATGCGTTTAGCTAATGGCTGTCTTGACAACAAATATGTCGAAATGAAATGAACAGAAAGGTGTGACTATTATGCACATTAGATAAGTTAATGTGATTTGAGTCAGATGATGTTGAGGTAGCCATTTTGAAATTCAATTTAACTTACTTTGTTTGCTCTATTGCAGAGAAGTTTCGTTTCAGTGCTGAATTTATTGAGATGAGGCGTCAAGCATTAGATACATTTGTTAATAGGATAGCGTCACATCATGAGCTTCAACAAAGTGAGGATCTGAGAACCTTTTTGCAGGCAGATGAAGAGGTGATGAATCTGAGTTTAATGCCCTATTATGCATTATGGTTTTGTAAATATTCCGCAAACTTATATCATTAACTTGACATTGTTGTATACCTGTTTCCAGACAATGGAACGATTAAGGTCTCAAGAGACTGGTATTTTTAAGAAGAAGCCTGCTGATTTAATGCAAATCTTCAAGGTAAAAGGGATTCTGCACAATCTTATGATGATTAACTTCATCTTTTTTTGAAGATAATGATTGATATAGTATTGTTAACTAGCTAATGTCTAACAGGATGTACAATCTAAAGTGAGTGACGTTGTTCTTGGAAAGGAGAAGCCAGTGGAAGAATCAAATCCGGAATATGAAAAGTTGAAACACTATATATTTGAGCTTGAAAACCACTTGTCTGAAGCTCAGAAGCATGCATATCGTCTGGTAAAGAGGCACAGAGGTAAATGCGGGTTTGGAAGTCTCAGTTTGACATTGATGTGCTCCGTTAGTATATTGTTCTGATAAATAGTGTCCTATACTGTTTGTGTCATCTCTTTTATTTTTTGGCTTCTGTTAGCTTAATAATAGAATTTTATTAAATGCATGACATGAGTGTGATGGTTTATTTTCCTTTCCACAGAGTTGGGGCAATCCCTGTCAGACTTTGGTAAAGCAGCCAAGCTCCTTGGTGCTTGTGAAGGAAATGCTCTTGGGAAGGCATTTACTGAGCTTGGGGTAAAATCAGAGATATTATCAGCTAGGCTAGAAAAAGAGGTAGGCCGCAACACAGTTTGTGTTTAGGTTCCATTTTCCCGTATGTCCTTATATGAGTGTGAATGTGTATGTGCTGCTTTCCTCCATTGAAGAGTTTCTGATGCTGTAAGTACATCATCACTGTAATATATATCGATTTGCAGGCCCACCAACTCTTAATGAATTTTGAAGAACCCTTGAAGGATTATGTCCGCGCTGTGCAATCTATTAAGGTATTCTCCCAGGTGATGGGCCCAGGTCTCATTGCCTATCTTACCTTTGCAGTATGCACTTTGTTACAGAAGCTGATTGTCCTGCCTTCTGTGTTTAACAGGTCACAATTGCAGAAAGAGCCAATGCCTTTAGACAACAATGTGAACTAGCTGAAACAATCAAGTTGAAGGAGATAAATCTGTATGGTTTTGTTTATTTGCTGCTAAATGGTTTCTAATTTCTGGAATCTGCATTGCTAATGGCCTCTGTTCTATAACATTTGTAATCTGTATATCTGTCTGTCTACAGTGACAAACTCATCCTAACACGGTCCGATAGAAGGGGAGAAGCAGAGATTGAATATAGAGAGGTATGTTGGCATACATACAAGCATCACTTTCATGAATACCTTAAATTTTACACCATTTCACTGAACTCGATTACAATGCAGTTAAAAGCAGAGAGTGAGGAAGCAACAAGAAGATTCGAGACAATTGTACGACTAATGAACGAAGAAATTGCTCGCTTCCAGGATCAAAAAACTTCAGATATGGGGGTCGCATTCCATGAATTTGCAAAGGGACAATCACGACTAGCTAATAGCATCGCAGATGCTTGGAGAAGCCTCCTCCCTAAGCTCGAAGCTTGCTCGTAATCATCCCAACACCAAAACCAAACCAAAACACTTTTTCCCCTTGATCAAATCTTATGTGAATGCAAAATATGGTTGTTTTTCCATTTTGTTACTTGTAGAAATTTTTAGCTAAACTCAAAAGCAAAGTTTTCATAAAAATGGATGTGTATCTCAAACTTCACAACTCAATTCGGAAAAAAAAAATTACAGATTTATTTTATTTTAAATTTAAATTCTTTTTTAGGAAAATGTCTGTTTAAATTATTTATCAAATTTTAATTTAATATTTAAAATTTCAAAAAATAATTAATTGAAAGAAAATGATGGTATTAGGATATTGAATGGGAATGGTATGGATTATGTCAATTAAAATACAATTCTTACAAATCTACGAAACAAACTAAACAAAAAAGTTTATATTTTAAAGTAACATTTTAGAAACCTGATTTCGCAAAATGCCTTAATTTAGATAAATATTGTGAACTTGTAATTTTACTTAGCTTTTTGTCAAATGTGGTATAGTGGCCAATGAGTTCTTAGAAATATTATTTTGAAATTTTAATTACTATTTTTAACATAATTATTTTTAATTCATTAAAATTCTAATATCACGTATCAAATCAAATATTTTTAGATGTATCAAGTCAATGATAATGAAATTACTTCACTACTTCCAAACAAATATGGGAAGTTGTTGCACGAAGAAATGTCCTTAGGTAGAACCTACTAATATACAACTATTCTCAAATCACTCGTTTGATAGCTTTGGATATAATATGGGTCTCTTTTGAAAGCTTCAATATGATATGACAATATACGTAGAGAAGTGTATTATCAAAATCAGTTTATATCCTATTTACGAAGGATATAAAAATTGTTATTATATTATTTTAGTATTTTATCTAACCGGTCAAACAAAACTTATTCAATGCTAATACAAAGTATAATTTTGTGTCAAATTGAAAATATTAGCTCGTGTTGATTTCATAATAGTGTTTTTCAAATTTCGAAATAATAAATTGTCTTGAAATTTGGAACTACTGCTCTGAAATCCAAAAATAGGAAACTTAGCCTAGTAAAAGTTACAACATATATCTTTAGTAATTAGTTACTCAAAAATTCATGCCAATTATTTCAAAACTTGATCAAGAAAAATGCCAATGACATTAAATTTTGGACAATGTTCACTACCTTCTAAATCATAAGGGCGGGGTCGATGGCGATGGCGGCTATGGCGGTGGTGATGGTGGCGGCGTAACTTGGTCAGTGAGCGGATTTATGTAATTCTGTCCATCCCAAAACACCAGATCGGTCCTATTCACATCTTTTCATCAAAACAAAATCCAAATCCATATAAATCTAATAAAAATTATTCATAAAAATTTCAGAAACGTACAAATTCAACAAAAAAATTTCTTCATTCATATTGTTGTTCGGTAGATGATTCTCAGCATAAACCTGAGCAATGTGATCAAAATAAG
>JAYMTB010000181.1:0-17099 GCA_036897585.1 Francoa sonchifolia | reverse complement strand
GGGAAAATTGGCCTATTTAAATGTAAATGCCACAATGAATAAAATATTGAAAATTATTTCTTTCAAATCTGCTTTCACTTATTTCATTGAAAGTGGAGAAGACAGCTTGATCTATAAGTATAGTAGAGTCTTTCAAACCGTCTCTATTTTTGTTTCCTTTAGTTCTAGATGTATCTTAAAAGTTTGACATGGAAACCAAAAGGTAAACATTGATATGAAACTATGCCCATGCCCAAATTGTGTTGTGGAGGTATCCGACATGTAAAAATCATGTATACTTTTTAGTAAGAGGCAGTTGGCCAATAAACCTGATTTTCCAGATGGAGTTGCTTCAGAGATAAACTCTTCTATTTACTAATTATCCTTAGAATATCACTTATTGCACATTCTTCCTTTTAGGCATCAAGTATTATTACTCAGTTGAAGTGATGTTGCCATACTTTCTAGCAATTTATGTGCAGAGGCTGATTGGGAATTGTTTCATTCCTTACTTTGCACTGGGGAGAGGTCCAAAGCATTATGCAGGGAGGCACTTATAAAATTCATGCAACATGCTAATGGTAAGCTTCTAAGCTTGTCGGTTATTTTTTGTCATGCTTCTTATTCTTTTTTGGCTTTATACAAACTTTACAGAAACAAATGACACTTTTTTCCTTATTCTTCTTTGGCTTCTTACAAACTTACAGAAACAAATGACATTTTTCTCCTTTCGGCCAAGGTATGTTTCAATGAAACATTGTTAAAGTTACCCTTCCATATCCAGGTTTTCGTATAATCAATTGTATGTTACTATATGAACTGTTTATACTTGGTGTATGTGTATATATATTTGATAATCTATGGACTAATATTATACGGATTTGAGGAGGTGATGGGAGACCAATGTGGGAGAATGTTTTATTTAATGATAGCTTTAATAATGTTTTGTATTTAGGATTTTATTTAATTGTAATTGGGTACTCTAATTAGGATTGAGCCTATATTAATAGGCATCTATTATATTTTGAAGGAGAAACTTAGGTATTTGAAGGATTGAATATTGAATGTGACTACAGATTTGCTCTTGTCTAAGTTTTCGTCTCCCACATGGTATTCTAAATTCTATACCTGTGATATTCTATTTCCACGCCTCAATTCCTCATTTTATGCTTCCTTATCATACTCTTCTATTACTTCCATCTCTCTTCCATATTTCTCACATCTCTCCATATACTCCCTCAAGCTATGGTTTGGGTAAGACGTCCCTTTCTTCCCCACAATGTTTTCATCACTCCTACCTCCAAACTATCGGAAATCTTCTTGGAATTTTCTATAGTTGATTCTAAGTCTTTGAATCTCCTTCATCCCATGCAAGCTCGTGTATGTGTGGAACTGAGCTGAAAAGGCTCATTCATTTGGCTAGGCACATTGAAGGATAAATATTTTGGCAAAAGTTAGTCTTTGGGAATGAACTTTTGCTCTTGCTCTTCTCTTCAGGGCAGAAATATGAAGAAGAGAAAAGATATTTTGAAAGATCCAAATCTCAAAAAGGTCAGAAAAATTTCAGGTTTATCCATCCATGCATTGATGTTGATGGAAAATGCCTTGCATGAATTTGATAAGGGAAATAATTGTCGTCTTCCCTAGGTTAGTTCAAGAAGGCAATTGAAAGGGGAGAAGGTTATCTAATTTTGGTACCTGACCATTAAATTGCAGCCTAAATTAATTTTCTTGTAAACTATTTGGTTAAATTTGTAGCGTAACTATTTAAGTAATATATGTTTTCTGAATAATGATCATTAATGTGTAAAAAACTCAGAACTAGTAGTATAAATTTTGAGTCCAACGCATGATGCGTAATATCTTTCTTGACTATGTTTGCATGACTCACAGTAAATTTTGAATAACCAGATTCTTTCTTTTCATTTGCAGACAATTTCTTCCATCATTTTGAAGTATAAGAAGTTGAAAGTTCATCTCAAAGAACAAGAGGAGTGCGCCACACCTAGCATTTCAAATAGTTCTCAATTATCTTTACTCTTCCAAGCATGGAAACCAATATCAATGGGGCACAAGATAAGGTACTTATTTATTAATTCTAATTACAAACTGTCCTTACTCTCTAATTAGGAGAAAGAAACTTTACTTAGGCGGAACGTGAAAGTGTACACACAAGGATGGCCAAGATAAAGCCTTTTTCTACCAATAACAAAAACAGTTGAATATTTATGCCAATATCTTGTGCTATAGTGTGTTCTGACTTTCTGATTAGGAAAATAAACTTTACTCAGGAAGAACCTAAAAGTGTACGCAAGATGGCCAAGATAAATCCTTTTCTCTACAAATAACAAAAAGCAGTTGAGTTTTATGCCCCTTTCTTGTGCTCTAGGGTGTTCTGATCTATAATTTCCTCTAGATAATGTTTGGGATCAAATAGCTAATGTTATTTACGGTCTTGGCTAAACGTGAATAAATTGAAAGACTAATAAAACTCATTCCATAGTTTTGCTTTTACAAACAAAATAAAAAACGCAAACAAGTTATCAAGACCCCAAATTACTTTGAATATGTATATTTCGATCATAAAGAACTATATTTTGAAAAGAAGAAACTGCTAAATATAAAAAGGTGAATTACAAGTTTATCACATTGAAATGCTGCAAGAAAGAAGTAATTTAGTAAGGATAATTGATCTCATCCTGACCTAAAGTCTTTGAAGCATTGTGATTAAAGAAGGACAACTCATTAATAGTTGCTTGATGAGGGCAAGGAGGATGTGAGCCACCATTTTTCGAACAACCACTTGTAATGACACCATCTCTACGTCTATTAAGACAACCATGAAGTCTATAGCGAGTCGTCTTGAGAGTATAACTTCTTTCTTATGCACAATTGATAGTGGGGCACAATGATGAGAATATGAAACCAAGTTAGAGGTTGCAAAATGTGCAGAAGGAAGCATCACATGTTGACTACTCTCCTTTGAATGAATATAAGCAAACACTTCCGGAATAGATGACTGGTTTTTTTGCCAAGAACCTAAATTTCAAACTTGGTCAAACTCTGGACTTATCCATGTGTCATGTGAGGAACTCAAAATATCACTCTCTATCCAACAATGTTAGGGCTTTCTGAGCATTTGTAGGACACTTCTTTTGACTATTTTGATAAAGGTCTATCTTGGACCAAGTGTCAAAGTTTGTTGTAACAGATGATTCCTTTTGTGATGTGCTTTGAATCTGATGATTGGACTGAATTTTTGTAGCAGTATTCTCAACCTTCGAATATGTTCATACTACAACATCCCAAATATCCATTATCGATAACAGAAATCATAAGCCTATGTAATTTCTTGTTTCATGGAAACAAAACTAATCTTCTTTGACATAAGATTAGTCTCACAAACATCAACAAATTATAACGATATCAAGAATTAGAGGTAAACTACAATTTCTAGGTCAATGAAAATCATGAAATATTGTGAGAGCATTAAAAATGCATAAACACAACATAAATAATTCATAACCGAGCCCAAAAAATTCTTAGGATCGCTTTGAAGTATATGACTTCCAATCAAAAGGATCCCAGTCGTCTCAAAACGGTTTTTGTTCAACAAGAAACAACACAAACATCGCCTTCTATGGTCGTAGCAAGAAGATCAGTCCATCAAAAAACTCAAAACACGCAGATCTGAAATTATCTAGGAAAAGATTTGGGCTATAAACAACTGACTGGAGGGACAAATGACATCAGCTTGCTATGTATCTAAAATGGTACCTTGCAATTCATAATGTTTTACATTGCATTCTTCTTCGCATAGACATAATAGGCAAGAGAATTCAGGACTGCCATTTATTGCTGAAATGGTATCATTAATAGATCCATTGTATATGTTATTTAATGTCGCTGTGTTGTGCGTTTGGAGGATTTATTATTGATGCACTCACTGCATTTGTGTTTAGGTGGTGGGACTGTATCTCTTTGCCAGATGATGTCGATGCTTCTGATGAAGCTGCATTTAGGATGCAAATAAAAGAGCTGGCTTTCACGGTAATTTTATATCATTCAAGTGCATGTTAGAAAAACCTAGTTTGAGACGTCTTTTCCAGGACAAAAGTCCATCTAATAGTATTCCCTTTCTTTCATTAAAGATTATCTACTAAAAATATACTCGTTTAGTTTAGTGTTGAGGAAAAATTAAGTAGCTTCTTGGTACAATAACTTAGTCTGATTGATGTTCTGAAAATTAAAAAGGTAAGAGCCATGTGGTTCATTACCATCTCTAATTATATTTTAGCTCCAATGACTCTAAAATTTTCTTTAACGAAAATAATGTCGTCAAGATATTCGTACATTCCAGCCAAAGAACAAAATTGAACTGTCTATGAGTAGATACAGTTTTATTAACTCATCTTTTTCTGACATTTCATATTGTTAATAATGTTACAATAATGAAGATGAAAGTATATGTATAATGAAAAGAAGACAAACTTCATTCTTTTATTTTATTCACTTCTCATATAATTCCCATCAAGAGAATTGATATGCAAATGAATTTTAAATTATATTCTATTAAATTCTACCATAGGTTCATTCCAAGCAAGGTACTAATTCATATTAATTGTAGTAAATCATTCATTACTCTGCCTGAGTTCTCTGCTAATGCATCCTTTTATGGCCCTCTGAATATAAGACTGCTTCATAAAAGTCTCTATACTGCCTAACTTCATGGATTACCCTGATGTTTGGATAATCACATGCATTCACCCTGGTGCCTCTATACCCCATGCATTCACCCAGAAGCTACTTATTTTATAACTCAAATTGTCTTCCCTTGAACACCCTGAATATTGAGGTTGTGTGACTTGCTTCTAGCAATCACCAGCGGATAATAAGTTGCAGAAACTTGAATTTTTTTTTTAATCTAGAATGTTCAATTCATCTGCAATCGATAAGTCTGGAATTGATTCACTGGCTAATAATGATTGGTGTAAATAAAGCATTTTTTATCTCTTGAAAACACTAGTTATGTTCTACTATGTTGACTTATATGACACCATTATCTTTGCTAATATATTTAGCCACAATTTAATTCAGGCTGTAAATCTTTTATTCCCAAACGGTCCTTAAGATAAGATTCTCTCTTAAAAAAAGAGATAAAAGGGTAAATTTAGTAAATAATCCAACTCGGAAAATTCTATTCTACTCATATTCTGCAATGTTTATCCCCATCCTTCTTGTGTTCCAAAGTCCTCTTTCGGTCCTGAGGAGAGATGCAGGGAGAGAAATGGCACACATGGAGCGGGTGTCAGGGCTCTAGTCGAATTTAATGGACGATATCTCTTACCTACATTATCTGTTCCGAAAATCTTCTATGCTCGTCGTGCTGAAGTTTTTAGTTGTTTACCTACTTATTCTGGAATTTTTCAGTTATAAAACTTTTGTTCTCAATCCTCTTTTATTGTGTTCAAATCCAAATTGATGATGCAATTTACTCTTCGTTGATTTGTTTTTATTTTACTTCTACTTTTTCTATGCTTGATCTCACCAATTTTAATATAAACTTTTGCAGTCTCTGCAGCTTCTCAAGGAAGCCATCTTTGACAAGGAATGTGAGTTATGTATCCTTCAAAGTGCAGAACCACTTCATGTTAGTTTCTGAGAAATTATGCATGTTAATATTCAACTGTTTGCTGAATTGAAATCTTTGTGGTTCTTGACTCTAGTAAGTGTTCTCCCTTGAAATCTATGGACGAATCATTGGCATGTTTGAGCTGAACAATCTGTAAGAATCATGACTCATCAAGCTTCTCACTTTCCCTAGTCCAATCATTTCTATTATATACAACTACACTCGCAACAATAATTGAAGCAAACGTCTCACGTGCTTTCTTATTTGAACGAAAGCTATTTCATGATGTATCCATAACTCCCTTGTGACATTTAGATGATTAAATGCTTTTGTGTGACAGTGATCTGGTTGTAGCATCTCCTGTGGAGGATTATTTTCTATATATTGATAGTCTTCCAGATATTGAAAAGGTTAGAACACTTACTCTTTTTATTCGTTTCATAATACATGAGAGAGTACTTTTAATGTTATTCTCTTAACTGTACATGCCAGAAAAAAGCTGAGGAAATTACACAACCAATTCTGGATGCTCTTGCTAATGATTATTCAGTTTGTTGCCAAGGTAAATTCTGTTTCTTTGTGAACTGTGAACAAGTGTGTTTTTTCTTCCTTTTGGGGACCAGGGGCTCAGGGTGGGTGCAAAAACATGGGGTCTATTGAAAAATAAAGTAAAGCATCTTGTACTGTACAGGTTTCGTCAGACGCCAAAATTTGGTTTGACTATATTTTTTATGGCTCCTAGATTCAGTTGTGTTTTATTAGAAAGTGTACTAAACTTGTACTGTAAGTATTGTTGTATAAGCTCATTACTTTCCTAATATGATTGTTTCTCAACTGCGATAATTCTTATTGCATATCTCATGATCACACTGCTTCAATTTTTCTCAACATGTTCTAATACTGGCTGCTATGTTTGTTCTTTCTATATGTATTTGGAGTTGGTGTAGTGTTATTGACTTACTGCATTCAACTACGTTTTATTCTTTTCCTATTCAAAATTCTATGGCAAGTCAGGCAAATTACCACTGCCTATTTTTCTTTTTGGATTCACTAAAGTAGTTAACTGCTATATAGTAATTGACAGTGTCTTCAAATTGTGTTAGGCACCGCATTCTTTCCTTTGCAAAGTTGTATGAACCATTCATGTTGTCCTAATGCGAGTGCGTTCAAAAGAGAGGAGGTATGTATAAAGAACATTATAGATTGTAACTTTAAATAATTTTCTGTATATATGTTCGGTATAGTAAGCTTTTAATTCATTTTCCACAAAGATGTGAAAGAGACTGGTGATCTTAAATCTTCTTAAAGTTCTCACTGCATAACAAAATTGCTTCTCTTTGATTGTTACATGCAGGACTATTAAATTGTGTTATGATCATGTTTGTTTCAATTATATTATATTTATATTCTCCGGTAGTTAGATCCAATTTGCAGTATATAATAAAATATGGTAGGCATATCTATTCTGTGGTGCAAAAATTGATAACAGCATGGCGCATAGGCTTATGTATAAAAATTATATTTGCTTTTGAAATTTAGTAATGCATTATTACCATATATCTGAAAATAGAATCTGATAATTTAGGTGTTTTTAAATCTGGATGAAGAGACATTGAATGATCCCCATAAAAAGTTGTTGATTTATAAAACAAGTTTGCTTGTGGCGCATATTCAGTTTACACTTGAAGCTAGTGGGCCTAGGGCATTTTTTATCATGAGGTATTTATGAGTTTCTCATGTCTCGAATGCAAGGAACTAAATTTTGTTTGGATTGTGTGTTTCGACAAGTTACAAATGTGAAATTTCGAGGAAATTTCAAAGAAACGAATGAGAGACAAATTAAACATATTTGAACCTTAATTAATTTTAAAGGATGTAAATAACACTAATATTAACTGAGAGTCATTAGCATAATATTGAACAATTCTTTATATGAAATAATAAGTAACAATCATTATGAAGGTATGTTAGAAATGTAATACGCTTAAGATATTATTTGAGTTTAAGTATCCAAATACTTGAAAATTTGAGCAATTTGGAAGGACATTATGTATGGGATGTTTCGAAATTTCACGAAAAATCGCCGAAACATACAAAATTCCATGAATTGCGAAATTTAACAAAACAATGTAAAGGAGAATTTTAGGTGAATTTTGTTTCGCAAAGTGTGTTTCGTTTTGCAAACTTAAAAAATAGGAAATATTTCAAGAAAAGAAAAGAACGTTAGTTCCTTGCTAGTATGAAAACATAAGTATGAAGGGAGAAAATACTAAAAAGCAGGTGGCCACAAGTGGATGTTGGCAAATTTACCAACTTACTCTAAATCTTTGTGTTATTGTTCTTTTCTCTGTTTCTATCTGCTATTCTCACAACATGAGTATCTTGATTTACTAGAGAGGTTGCTTATAGGTAATTATGAACTAGTGCGTGGCCCACACAAATGTGTAGTAGATAGTACCATTGCATGTTTTTTCATCTTTTCTTTGTTTTCTCCTCATTGTTCCTTCTTTACTTTAACTGGTCAAAGGAAAGTTACCCCTGTTATATCCGTCATGTTCTTCCGCAACTGTGAAAATGGAACCCTGATTTGATTTTCAACTGAAAGAACACCAGATGAGAGAAAAAAAATGAGTAATAGTTCCCAATTTGATTTTCAAGTGAAAGAACCAATTAGAAAAAAATGAGTAGGAGATATTGTCGTGATTAATGGTAGGCGGTACATCTCAACTGAATATATGGAATAATGTCACGAGAAATTTGTTGCCGTAAAAGAGTCAAGATACAGATCACTCACTTTTTCTTTTTCTTTTTCTAAATTTTTGGTTACACAAAAGAGTAGAGTCCTCTAAGCTCATCCAGTCTGGTTTAGCCGAGATTCGACCCCTCAATTCCAGGCCTCGTGGTACAATGTCAAGAGACTTCATGGTTGAACCAACTAATTCCCACGAATCATGTCGCTTGAAATGTATAGTTGGATAAGACTTCTATCAAATTTATCTAAAGCACTTCTCTCAGGTCTAAATGTTGTTTAGTATCAGATATAGTCACTTCATTCACTTTTTCTCGATTGCAGGACATAGATGGTCAAGCAACAATAATTGCACTTAGACCGATTCTCAAGGGAGAAGAGGTAATCCTTTCACGCAACTGTGATTGATGATCTTAATTCTGACTGCCTAGAAATGAAACATTAGCATGTGATCATTCTTATGCAGAGAGATCTCATTACCGCTTATGGAACTTTGATAAATAAATTAAGAAAAAAAAAAACTTTTTTCTGTGTTTCCAGATTACTATATCATATGTAGATGAAGACCTTCCGTTCGAAGAGAGGCAAGCATTACTTGCAGATTATGGTTTCAGATGTGCATGCCCAAAGTGCTTGGAGGAAAAGCCATAGCCAACACATTATCTATGAAATGTTCGATAAAGGCAGCTACCTTTACGTAGAACCTTGAAATAGAAAGGGTTTTGCATGAGTTCGCCAAATAACTTATTAGCTTTTGAACAGTTACATATTAGTGGGTTATAGTGCAGGACTTGTTTTGTTTTTTTTTTTATTTTAACATTTTTGGCCTACATAAAGCCGGTATTTAGCCCCCCAAGCTCACATAATGTATTGCAGGATTTCAAAAGATCCCTTTAAATTTTCTTTTTTTTAACCTTGTAGATTTGTAACATGTTAAAAGTTTCAAGACGCCAATCCTTTATTCTAAGTTTTCTTAGCTGACGTGCTGATAATGGCACACATGCCAAATCTGGAGGGCTGTCATGCCAATCTTGGCTCAAAGGCCCACGGTGCCCAAAATGGCACATAAAGTTGACATACAACAATATCCATAATCGGGCTGGATGGACAACATGCTTACCTTGGCGCAATGCAGACATGCCCAAAACACACATGGTTGAGCAGGTTGATTACCCCGAAAAAAACAATTACAGGTGCTTACCTTTTGCTTGAATAACATGAACAAACTGATTTAACAGTTCGAATTAAATTCTGCAATTCTTAAGTGAATGTTTAATTAGATTAAGTGATGATCGTTGACACAAAAGTGCAATTTTTACACATAAAACAATGAATTCGCAAGGAAACAATCAATACAAAACGCTTAATACCACTGATGCAAGCTAAAACTCCATTCTGAATGGATTTTAAATAAGACATGAGAAATTACGACTCCACAAGCCAAAGTATCAAATAATAGACACTTACTAATGGAATCCAATCCTCTTATAAATGCAAGTAAGCAGCAGACGATATATAAATGTGATAGAAGCAAACTCAATTTCCTTTCGGTCAACCAAATCAGATGACATCTACAAATCCCAACTTTATACATTATTCATACCAAACTAAAGTCAGCATCTGACATCGAAAGACCAGAACAGGAATCGCACGAACAACTTTATGCATGGCACTTGCTACTCTCTGTTTCAGCATATGCCGACTGATAGATAAGAAATCTTACGGATACTGTTTACAATATCAAATGATATCAACTTCCACCATATCTTCCTCGTGCCCATCAACATCTACATTATCATCATCACCCATGACCTGAACACAAAGTCCAAATGTCCAGTCATAAGACTGTGAGTGTGCAAGCGTATGCACAATATACAAACTAAACTACAGCTTAATTTTAATTGTAACATGAGAAAACAGTTTATTAACAATGACGATATTTTTATATATGGCTATTAAGTTACTCATAAGTAGTTAAACATAAGGATTTCAAAGAAATTCAAAGAAAGTTCAAGTTCAAGTGCAACATACGTACATAAGTTAAACCAATCTTCTGATAGGAAATATATAGCTCAAAAACAACTAACCTTTGCATGTTTATTTCGAGGAAGCGGAGGTGGCGGAGGAAGCATAAAGGGCAAGTATGAATTCTCAAATCCAGGCCCTTTCTCAATTCCCATAGAAGCAGTTTCAGCCACATCAATCGTATCATCTTCAATTTCTCCTTCTTCGTCTACTGCTTGAGCAGCCATGCTGGTGGATCGTACTGCAAGCCTCAAGTCCAAACCCCTCACCTTCATGTTATGCAAAGAAGTTTATTAGGATAAATAATAAGTACATAAGGAAACATTACATTCTTCAACTTCACGTTATGCAAAGAGCTTTAAGAGGGTAAATTATATTTATATTATGGAAACATTACACGTGGACAGTCAAGACAGCTTCACGTGGGAGAATCAGGATTAGTCCCAAAACAAAAGAAAAGTATGAATTCCTAAGGACCAACGCTATTGGCCTAAGGACAATCTGATTTGTTTGTGGATATATTACACAATTTTTCTGGATTCAAATGAGATCCATCAGGAACAAATTGGTAAAAATAGTTTATGGGATTCATTCCAATTCTAATCTGGTCACCTGCATAAACTTTCAATTTGACTTAAAGTCAAACTACATATATAAGATAATTATAAAAATTAAACTTAAATTATGAAAACAATGTCAAGCATTGACTTTCTCTAAAAATCAAACTCAAGCTTGCAGAGTGTGGTGTCGTCTATGTATA
Organism: Francoa sonchifolia; assembly: GCA_036897585.1. Lineage (NCBI taxonomy): Eukaryota > Viridiplantae > Streptophyta > Magnoliopsida > Geraniales > Francoaceae > Francoa > Francoa sonchifolia. Next base: position 5,954 of record JAYMTB010000181.1, on the reverse strand, counting down.
TCAACAATCTCTCTCACTCAAAAGCGTGATGCGGAACAACCTAACCTGACTTTCAGGCTAGCTTATATAGGTCGGACCTAAACACTCTAAAAATCAAACTCAAGCTTGCAGAGTGTGGTGTCGTCAATATATATCAACAATCTCTCTCACTCAAAAGCGTGATGTGGAACAACATAACCTGACTTTCAGGCTAGCTTACTTAGGTCGGACCTAAACACAATGTGCACAAACTAAGGATAAAATGAAGCAGGGGAGGTTTGAACTTAGATCACATGTTGTGATAACATGTTGCGATAACATGGCAAGCAACCACTTGCTCAACAAACTCAAACTTATAGCATGAGGTCTCATAGTAGGGTCCAAAAAACTAGGGCTTCCATCACAGAAGATATACTTTTTACCTGTATATACTTTTTACCTGTATTGGTGACTTAATTGTTATTATTACTGTACTTTTGGGATTACCTTAAATAGTCAGTTATACTTGGGTACATTTTGGAACCGTCCTAGAAACATTTGGTGATAGGACTTGGAGTTCAAATAAGGAAAAATGTCTGCAATAAAATATTGTAATCACAAAGATGTGCATCCAAATGTTCAAAGAGAGAGACGCCTATCTTACCATGGCACATTTGTCTACGGAGGAGATGAGAGAGGAACTCTTTCCTCTCTTGCGCTTGGCTTCATTTGCTAGGGAAGTAATACCACTGATTTCATTGTTCACGGCCTCAACTTCCTTGCCATTGTTCGGTTGAGCAGTATATGCATTCCACCGAGAACGCTTCTCCGATCTAATTAGTTCAGCTGAACGTTCGTCTCCTTTTAGAAAATTGGCTGTTTACAGCAAAAACGGCATTCAATAATAACAAGAAACAAAGCATAGTGCACCCCCTACACAATTATATGGAACAAAAATTAACACAAAGTACGACTTAGTTTGGAAGCAAGTTCATGGGTAACCAATACCATACAGTAGAAAAATCAATAAGAGATAGAAACACATATTGGGTTTATTTACATGAATAATTTATCTCCATTCACACCAGTCTTGTCAAAGGAGCACAAAGGCGCGCGCCATGGTGAGAGGCGTCTTTTGAAGTACGCCCAAAAGGAGCACCATTTTGATGCCTTAGCAAAGGCGAGAGGCGCGCCTTTTTTTTGCTTGTAGATCCAACGTCCAAATTCTAGTTGCAGTAACAAACAAAAGCAGAGATTTTTTTACGAGAATGAGTGACGGAGGACTACACTCAGTGAACTGAGACAAGGACACAAATCCTAAGCCGGATTAGTGATTGGTTAGCCAATGAAGGATTTCCAGTCGTCAGACCTGTGATCTTCAAATTGTCTTATCGTCCTCATCATCTTCTTCTTCCTATTCCTCTTTTTTATTCTCGATCTCTTTCTTCTTCCTTAATTTCTTTTATTCTTGTCAACACCGGCACTACACTATGTAGGTACCTATGCAGGTGACACATCGGTTGCTTCTAGAAACAGCGGCAGCAGCGCAAGGAGTTAAGGACCAGACGTGCTCCAACCTAGGGATCCTTGCTTTTGATTGTTCTCAAGGAGTTATAAGACTATTTAATTATTATGTGTTATAGTACTATTTAATTCTTTTTTCGCGCCTAATTTTCAAAAGGCCGCGCTGTGCGCAATGGCTCCACAAAAAGGAGCTGCGTTGTTTACGCCTTACACCATTAACAACACTGATTCGCACTAATTTAATGCCATATTTTCTATTAACTCTCTAATACTGTGTCTTTCTTAACTATTCTCACCAAGTAAATTTCAGCTCTCTTATTCCAGATCCTTGTATGGCCATACATTGTATTCACGTTTTAGCTACACTGAATTATGGGCATGTTACCTTTTAGTAACCCAACACCCTAAACTATAGAATATAGCCCTCACTGCTTTCTTACAAAATTGTATTTTCAACTTAAAGGAATTTGTTAGTTACAAAACACCCTCGAAATGACACTTCCATTTCATACAACCTCAAAATATGTGAGCAGCATTCTAATCGTTCTCACATATCTTAATAATCATAGATCCTATTGTCCATCTATACACACAAGATTCTTCTCCTAACCTTATTAGTGTTGCATCCATCTAATATACTCCCTCCAAAAATCTATTTTCTTTCTCACCATTAATTTCCAAAGTAAGAAGATTGTTTAATACTATTTGTTCTTTGATGCTTTGTACTAAATTCTCAACCTACGACTCTCCGAAAAATCTTCTGAGTAGTATATCTCTTCTTTCACCAAGTGAAAGGATACGCTTCAAAGATTTTTATTTATTTACTAAAGGAAAAGAAAATACAGCAAAGAGAATATGAAGTACTATACATACACACACACCCACACACACATGATTGTAAATGCACAAAAACTTGGACGCCTAAACTCAAATAAAGAATATTGTATGTGTCCACTATTGTGTTTGTAGAAACATAGCAAGGGTTCTTGATATCAAATTCAGTTTCATGTATGGATATTAAAAAGTACCTTCTTTTGATCCAGAAACACCTTCAAAACTATTATGCGGCCTTTTCATACTTGGAGCAGAACTATTCTGCAGCTCTTTCTGTGGGGCGATAGATTGAAACCCATTAGTCTCTACATCACTAAAGATATTAATGTTTGAATCCTCTTCATTAGCACCAATTATAGTATCTGAGCCAAGCTGCTCTCCAAGCTTCTGCAGCCGGATTTGTGATCTACAATTTCAACAGAAGTATTTATTAATCATAAATCTATCCCTCATTAGTAAAACTTAGTTCAGATTATACAAGTAGTATTTTTTTTAAATGAAGTAATTGTCAAGAACCAAATGAAGGAAAACCACATATTATTGACAAACTTGCCTCTTTAATTCGTCTTGTATTCGAGAGTGACGATTATGCGCTTTGACAAACTTCCTGACTTTGGAGGTTATCCTGAATATTTCATTGATCCAGAAACAAGTGGAAACCAGAGAAAAGTCATACCTAAACGGGACTGCAGTAGAAAATACTACTAAATAGTAGAGAAAATAATTAGTACTATTTGTGATTACCTTTTACATTCTTCATTTTCCTTGTATAATTGAGCCTGAAGTTCGTGATTTCTAGAAGATAGAATATCTCCTTCCTGAAAGCTCTCTTCCAGGTAAACCTACAAACAAAGCATACATCGATAAAAACATACACCTCACCATATGAATAGATTGCAGTAAACTCTTCAACTCGAAAATTTGGGATTGGCAACCCAAAACCATTTATATGGTCAAATGATTAAATTACGCTATAAGCGATTCACGACACCACCATTTTTCAGTATCAAATCCATCATTCTATTGTATACATCAAAAACCATATTAATTCTTGTTGCAATGTAAACCCATAGAAGAAAAAAAAAAAACTGAAAATCATGTAATTATGTTGAATTTTTGGCAAAATATTTGTGCTGCCAAACTTTTCATATTCAAATAAAGAATACTTCTTTTTCTCTCTCTTCCATCAGAATCTTAGCCAACCACAAAATAGCAAGAGATAATGATTTCAATTTACAAAATGTCACTTATAAATGAAAGCATCAATGCCATATCGATTATATATGCTAATAAACCTTATTATTGAAAAGGCTACCCAAACAAAATTTGATGGAGCTATGAAGTATGAAGGTCATTAAAAACCAAACATTGAGATCCTCAACTGCAAAAGATGTCTTATATAAGGTCCGCTAGTTTCTAATCATTTGCCAAAGTTATTCTTAATACTATGTTATACAAGTACGATGTCAAAATAGGTAATTTCAAATAACAATTGGTCAGCTACTAAACAACTTTCTAAATGAAACTTAACGGAAATGCATTTTAACATTAAGCATCAACATAAGCATTGATGCATTGCATAATCTTCGATCAATATATATCGCTGGAAAATTTTGTAATAAAACTGAAGGTTAAAAGAAAAATTTGTACCTCAAAGCACGTGCAAATCTGGGATAATGTCAAAGGATAAGACTATCATTAATTGCTATACTGTATTTTATTTCAATGAGTGATGCATAAAATAGATTTCCAAAAAGATTTGCATTGAAAATTAAGTTTGCAGAACCACATATACCATGAAAATAAATCATACAAACTGTGTATGTCCATGTGTATACATGCAAGCTATGTTACTCGGACTCCTTAATTCAGCCGTCAAACCCGTGCTGGACACCGCACATGGGTTATAGGTAAATATAACTGCTCAACACCCCAAAATATTAGAAAACATTCTGAAAATGGGGGAATCTAGTGTAGAACACGTAACAGTGCCAAACAATTTTCCCTTCCACATAAAATAGAATGCATGTGTATGCATGTACTTGGGCCACACCACCCATGCAAAACACACTGGAATCAATTAGCAACTAGAACTACATAGAAATTGCTCTGACCTCTAGTTGAGATTTGTGATGCTCAAGCATATCAATATCGGACAGCACTTTCTTTAACTGAAAAAAAGTTCCACAAACAAGATTAAACAATAAAAGAATGTATGATAGACTAAACATCAAATTGTAGACCAAATTATCCAAACCTGCTCTTTAAGAATAGCTTTGATATTATTAGGAGATGCAGATTTTCCTTCTTTAACATGATCTTCAATCCCATCTGAGATTCTTGGACTTCCAGAAAAATCACTCTGCCCATCAAAATGATTTCTTTTCCTGCTTTTTCTGTCACTGTAGTATAAGAATAATGTTCAACTTAAATATGGAAATGGACAAATGATACATATAATAATCAAAATTCTTTGCTTATTGTACAAAGATACAGTGTTATTCCTTAATGAAAGATGGCATAGCTCTAAAAGGACTATATCACCTTTCCTAAATGTGTCTTTTCATTATATTATCTCTATTTAACATCTTTGGTAGTCTGTTTTTCCTCAAAAAATTCCCATGCTCAAGAGTTAGCTAGAGACACACCACCTCATTTTCCATAGAGATTTATTTAATTAATGTGTTTTTCTTTTGTTTATTCAAAGGATTCTCATCTTTTCTTTCAGTTAAACCTTCACATTAGAAGATAATAATAATAATAATAATAAACAAATATCTGTTGCCTTTAAGTAGAAAAAGGTTTCATCTGCTGTTCATGAAGGGAAAACTAGTTTTGACAAAATTAACCCATACTGTCTCATATAGAAAAAAAAAATTGAGAAAGGCAACAAGAAACATTGTTATCTTGACATAATTTGAAGCTAGAATACAGAGAGAGAGAGAGAGGTGGAGGGGACCAAAAATATAATTTATGTTAACTTACCTATCTCTCTCAGGGGACCTGGAAGGACTGTATCCTGAAATTTAAGTTCGGAATGAACAACATATAATTAGAAGATTCAAAGAAAAAGGAGATTTATAACTAGAATATAAAAGTAATAAAATTTAACAGAATTTTCAAACTTCATCATCTTTATTATACAATCCTTCTGTAACAAAAAGCGTGAATATAGAGGGTTCAGAAAAATTAAAAGATCTAATTCTATTGCCCAATAACATGATAAATCTAATCTATATATTCATAGCCAAACATATCAAAAAAATAATTACCAAATTAGGCTATATTGAAAGAGAACGTGAGAAGTAATATGGATGTTATTTCTGACCCCGAATAGTGTGCCGGTCTCTTGCATCTGTTCCACGAGAAAACCGTTGCAATGGAGATTGCCTCCGTGGTGGAAAATGTCTTCTATCAAGCTTATCTCTCAAGTCATTAGCCCAATAGTCCCGCCTACCTACAATGAAATACAGAAAAATTTGCAGTTTATCATACCTTAGTCAATGCCAAATTTTTTTATTAAAGAAAGGCATACAGTGGGGCTCAAATTCATAGAGGCTACGCTTACCATTACATGGAAACATAAGTAGCATAATAATGAACAGGATTAGTACCTCCTTTAAGTCCCATAGGGACTA
>JAYMTB010000180.1:0-17103 GCA_036897585.1 Francoa sonchifolia | reverse complement strand
CAGTTCTAATCCTTGATGAGGCAGATCGTCTTTTGGAGCTTGGATTTAGTGCTGAAATTCATGAACTGGTAGGATTTTTCGTTTTCTTTTTCTTTTTCTTTTATGATTACGGTGGTAAACATGTATATCTACCATGGACGTATATCTTGTAGTCGTCCTCTTTGCATTTATTTCTTTTGGTGGTATTTTATCTAAATATACGGAGTACAGAATTATAGGTCCAACAGTTATATTTAAGTAAAGTTTGGCTTGCAGAATTTTGAATGTGTTCAAAATTCAAATTTCCACAAAACATATTATTGGTGATTTCTGTTATAGCAGCCCAAATCTATGTTTTTATTGATTGATGATGAATACAGAAGACCAAGTCATTAGTATCTTATATTTGGTTTTAGCAACTTCTCTTAATTATTTTTACTAAACATATTTCATATGCAACTTCTCTCAATAACTTCTCAAAATAACTTTTAAGAATTCTCAATAACACCAAATTGGCCCTCACTTATTTTTTGTCGTGATTGTAATATTGAATATTACTTGTAATTGGATGGTTGTTTGCAGCTTCGCTCATGTCCTAAAGGGAGACAGACCATGCTTTTTTCAGCTACAATGACTGGACAAGTTGATGAGCTTATCAAGTTTTCTCTGAACAAACCCTTGCGTCTCTCAGCCGATCCATCTACAAAACGGCCAGCAACATTGACTGAGGAGTAATTTCTTGACAATATCTCTCTTTAGCAAGAATATAAAATAAAATTCTTAACAATATATCATACCATTTATTTTTATATCTAAAAATTTTATTTTTGGTTGATCCATTATGTTATACCATGGTCATCATAATTTGTGTGGTATCAAGTGGGTGGTCCTTTTATAGTTTTATATCTGTACGTCATGTTAAATATCAACAAACTCCTTTTACAGGGTGGTGAGGCTACGCCGAATGCGTGAAGTAAATCAGGAAGCTGTTCTTCTTGCATTGTGCTCGAAGACTTTCATGTCCAAAGTAATCATCTTCAGGTTTGTACCTAGACTTTTCACATAAGTTGTCAGCTTTGTCCCGTTTGATTCTATACGATATCTAAGTAGGGTTTATCTTGTTGATAGATAAATCTAACTTCGTATGCCTACTTTAGTTATTATACTGTATAAATCTGAGAAGATTTTTACAATTGTGGGAGATATTAGAATTAAATAGCAACATGAACTGTCTAAGTTTGTCCTCTCTCCTTTACCAGCGTTCTCTTTACCTAAGGATTGATATCAACTTATAATCAATTTTCTAAATTAGAACACATCTCGCTTGGTCCTATATATTTTTGCGAGAACTTGTCCTCTTCATAATGTTTTGCATTTCCATTCGCAGTGGAACAAAGCAGGCTGCACATCGGCTGAAGATTTTATTTGGCTTAGCTGGCTTTAAAGCTGCTGAGCTTCATGGAAATCTTACGCAAGTCCAACGCCTTGATGTTAGTAACTTAATTCTTAAATTGTATTTGTTTATCTGTGTTTTCAGCAAAATTGTTTGCAGAAGTACTCATCTTTGTATTAAGTTACTAGGTTTTATTATTTCAATTAACTGCCTTCTTTATAGACTAAGGTTGTCTCTGTAGGCTTTGGAAATTTTCAGGAAACAGCAAGTTGATTTTTTGATCGCGACTGATGTGGCTGCTCGGGTGAGAATTTATTCTTAAATTTAATATTTTTTTCCCATAAAGTGAAATTGTACTTGTTACACAAAAATCATACCTCTGCCTACTTTTCCTATATGCCTAAGATGGCCAACATTCTGCATAGTCCTTATTTTTCAGTTAATTTAAGATTTTTTACAGTGGGGGAACAGAGGTGCTATTGGGTTAATGGACCTTCTATACTAAGTTTTGAATAGCTCACATCTAACTTATGTACTTGGAGTAACGAGGGCAGATCCTTGTTGTGCTTTAATGCCTTAACACCTATCTTATTATAGCTTTATGAATTTATATGAATGGCAGTTAAAAAGTTTGGTCATCTTTTGTAGGGACTTGACATAATTGGTGTTCAAACAGTTATAAACTATGCATGTCCTCGGGACCTTACAAGGTAAGTGAACTCTCATTTGATTTTGGTGTATGAAAACAAGTTTCTATCGTGATTTTTGAGCATTTCACACGATGTCTATGTTCATTGTTTATACAGTAATGAATACATTTGATCGTTTGCATAAGATATGATACGATCTACACTATATTTTGGTCTACATTATATGACATATTTGGATAATGAGATCATAAAACTAAGTTATATCTAATGTTGGGATAAATAAAAATCCAAAGATAAGGTGGTATATACTTTATACTTTATACAATGTACATGGAATATAAATCATTTATATCCCTTCATTCTCTAATCCATCCTTTAAACAGCCTAAAATTTATCATATATTCTATCATATCTTATCCGAGCAATCAAAGGAGGCCTATGTTCCTTATTATTTTGTCAACATCTCTCGAGATTTTGGACACGCTAATCACTATCCTTTTGATTTAAAACTAAGATCACTAAGTACATTCCATTTTGCAGCTACATTCATCGAGTGGGTCGTACAGCAAGAGCTGGTAAAGAAGGATATGCTGTTACTTTTGTGACAGATAATGATAGATCTCTTGTAAAATCCATTGTAAGCCATACTCTTCATCATATCATGTTGCCATTCTGTTTCTCTGTGAAAGATAGACATGTTATATAAATTTCATGCATTCAAGAACTGTATGAATTTGCTTTGTTGAAAATGCGAATTTTATTATCAGCCCCCCTAGCTGCATGTGCCTAATATCTAGGCATTTAAGAAGACGTAAAACTCGTATTCTTCCTTTACAAGGATCTCTAGGTTTAGAATTCCAATTTTTAAAGAGGTGGCAGAAGTAGTTATGTAGAACGAATGCCGTGACAAAAGTGCCGAGAGTTTGATTTATGAGAGTTTAAGTATGGATTAGAGGGGAGATAGAAAAAGAGAAAGGAGATGGAGAAGATAGAGAAGAATAAATAGATTTCATTTGTGTCTAAGTGGTACACTTCTTATTTCTGATGGAAGAAAAATAGAAAAGGCACCTTTTTTATTTTTTGTTATTTTGGTTAGGGGTGAAATGCCACTCAACCCAGAGCTAGCTGGTTCTTCCCAAAATGCACTGAGGCCCATTTTGTTTTAATTAGTATCCCTGAAAAGTCATCATCATGACCTCTTTGTGGGATGACTTCAGAGAGATATATGCTGGCTAAACTATGTTTCTGGTCTTCATATAATTTTTTTCATGATTGCTTTGGTTAACATTCTGAAATCAAGTTTGCTATTGGGAAATTGGATGATTTTGTTATTATTTTTTCAATAAAGATCAGAAAATTCTTCCCATGAATCGTGAATATGATTTTGCTGGAAATTTTAACCTAACAGGCAAAGAGGGCTGGTGCAAAGCTAAAGAGCCGAATTATGGCAGAGCAATCAATAACGAAATGGTCTGAGATAATTGATCAAATGGAAGATCAAGTTGTGAACATTTTCCAAGAAGAGAGGTTTAGAACTGCATTTCATTGTCATTGTTAGACTTTTTATTTCTTTCATAGTACTTCCATGATAGCCTTTCAATTTATTTAGGGAGGAGGCAATCCTGAGAAAAGCTGAAATGGAAGCAACAAAGGTAGTTTAATCTATTTCCTCAGACCAATTGCATGTATTTGGGGGATTCTCGTTAGATATATAACTTGTTGGTACTTCAAGTGTTTGAACATGGATTTCCAAGATTTTGCAACATATGTCATTATAATATTGAGGTCTGTGGAAATTGGTGTTATTTTCCTAGAACATTAATATGCAATATGAAATAATGCACTTCCATGTTGTTTGCAGGCAGAAAATCTAATTGCACACAGGGATGAAATTTTTTCACGCCCTAAGAAAACATGGTTTGTAACGGAGAAGGACAAAAAGCTTGTTGCAAATGCATCTAAGGTTGTTTTCATGTTTGTTTATTTTAGTACATTTGTTTTACTGCAAGTTTCAATTTATTTGGTTAATACGAGATGATAAAGTAGCCAATTCAATGGTTTTAATATATTCAATTAATGACGTGATATTTGTGCTATGTATTGTCAGGCATCTTTGGGAAAAGGAAAAGGTGAAAATGAGGTAGTCAGCGCCCAACAGGCTGAGGACCTCAAACTGAAGGAGAAGAGGAAGCGAGAACGTGAGGTGCGTACTGTATTGAATACATTGTAGAATGTTTTTGTTTAAGAATGAGAAAAATGAGGTTTATCCCCTCAAAAAGTTCGTTGATGGTTGAGAACTTTTGGCTGAAACTAAGATTATACATGCTGCTCTGTTGTACAGAAAAATTTGCCCAGGAAGATGCGTCGAAAGTTGGAAGCTGCTAAAGAGATGTTGGAAGATGAAAATCACAATGAAAAATCTCAAGTAGTACTCTCTTCCTTTTCTCATCATATTTTTCTTCTAGTTTATTTTCCTGTAATCATGAATGCGTTGCAGTAATAACTTATAATATGAACATCACCTAGTTTTCCACTTTGGTGAAACTTTTGTGAGCTTTTTTCTCATCTTCTGTAGACCATAATGGTATTCGAGTTTTTGTAAGGTAATATCGGAGTTTATTTATACTAGTCCAATATTTTCTATTGTTCCCAGTGTGTCAGTGGCTGTGTGCACGTGTGCGAGCATGTCTCGTCCTTAAATTTTTCATGCAATAACCATCCTCCCCACTTTTAAATTGATTTCTAGAATGAAGAATGGCTTGTTTATATTGTTGTAAATCTGTTATGTGGTACTTAATGCATAAAAACTGCAGGGTAGTAAAAAAGATAAAAATGACAAGACTGGAATATCACTTGTTGACCTGGGTTATCGACGGGGGAAGGCTATGAAGGCTGTAAAGAAGGCACTAGCTGATGGAAAGATAGTGAAGAAGGCCAGCAAGTCAAAACGTCCTTGCCAAAGAACTCAATCACGGACAGAAGAAATGCAGGATCTATTCCAGAGTGACATGAGTGAGCGAAAGCAGAAAAAAGGTAGTGGTGGAACAGGAAGGAAGTCCAAGAATTCATTTAAGAGCAAATCACGGTATGTCTAGGTTTATAATCCTCTTCCCTTCATTCTTATGTGTTCCAGGTGTTTTTGGGGCAGCATTTGAAAAAACAATTACGTTAAAAAACTATGAACTTCAATTCTTTTCATCAAGTTCAAAATATATTTTGGTTTAAAAAAAAAACCCAGTTTTTACTAACACAAAATTGTGTTTATTTCTAAATTGCACTCTTTGCCTTGTAAGTGTTGACTTAATGTCCTTTGAAAGTGCACAATGTTTAACTCCAACTCCAGTCTGTGTCACAGTGTAAAACTTCTCTTAATACTCCATTAGACTCAAGTATCTCTCAATTATAATGTGTTAGTAAAAATGAGCTTTGAGGCTTCGACCAAGCTCATGCAAAATTGAAGGCAAATGAGGTTCGACTTGAGTTGAAGGTTGACATAGTACATTTTCTTAGTACAGGGACAAAGTTGTTACGAGGCATATAACTTCATTGATAACCCTATTACGTATTACTATGCTTCATTTGGTTTCTGCTTGTTCTTCTACATCCACCTGAGTAAACATAATTTTATTTTTCACTTGGTTTCATATTTCGCTCACGGGTGTAAGTGTGCTGTGCTTTTGTTGCATGCAAACTATGAACAATCGTTATACTTTGTACAGATTTCATATAAACTTTATTGTTTACCATAATCAGTTTATTACCGATCTGGTACAACCCTGAAAATCCCCTAATGTAATTGTAGAGACTCATGTGATGAGCTTTGTTTAACTATAAATCTTCTATTTAGAGCTAGATCGATGCCTCACCTATCGTAATACACATGCTTCAGCACAAATTCTTGGAGTTTCCTAACCTTTATGTGTATTTTGTTTTCAGGTACAAGCGTAGGTAGTGCTGTGATTTTGATGATCCGAAAGTTTTGGGTTTGAGTTTCAGGATCTCCACCTTAGGCAAACAATATTCAGGGGCGAGTCTATTGAAATCACTGCTTGTCAACATCTCATCTTAGCAGGGGAACCAATATTGGGTGGCCTTTTATTTTTTTCCTATTTATGTACCGAAATCGGCTATGGCTCTGTGCATTATGGCAACAGGAAACCTTTTATTACAAGAGTAGAAATTGTAAAAATGACACATTTGAATTTTGTTCTATATTGGTATTGTAGTTTTGGGATAAAATGTATGGCCAAGTACCTACCTTCATTTTTTTAGGATTGTTTGAAATATACAGATACCGAAACACAAACATTAACAAATAAAAAAGTCAAAAGTACTTTTATTGTGCGAACTAAATTACAATGTTTAAGAAAGGGAAAGCTGAAATGATCAACTCAACAAATGGTCAAAATATTATTGTTTGGGCAAGAAAACAGTGAGCTATTCTGAATCCTAAACGAATGCCTGTAAAGCTAAGCTATAGGTACTGATACAAATGTAGTATGACAGCGAGAATCTACACATTGCAACTTCAAGTATCACCGGAGCTTTCCACAATTTTCATAGCGTATTATTACCAGATCCACTACTCCTTTGCTCCTATGATGCTGCTCCTAAAAGGGTAATTTCCGATGTATTTCCATCATCGAGAAAGCTGCTAGAGACAGACTGAGAGAGAAGAGAGAATCTCAGTCCATAAATTAACCAATATCCACATCAGGTGTGTATGACCCAAAATTTATCACAAATATTCAAGGACTTGCAATTATATTAATAGATCAAAAATATTATCATCCCATGTCATGCTGATACCTAGTGAAAGCAACCAATACTTTTTTTTAAGTATTAACAGTCTTCCAAATCTTTGTTCTTGAACCTCCCAAAAAAGAATCCAGTTTTTTATCGAATTTATCCGTAGCTCTAGTAGCTAAGTGGTATCTCATCTCTTTAAAAAGGAAACTTACTCTGAAAACTTTAAAAAAATTTCCTTTCCCTTTCTATAAGTATACTTGAAGGCAAACAAGAACACTGCCAAATATATATGCCAACAAAACAAGAAATCTTTCTAAACAAAGAGTATTAGAAACATGTGAACACGTTCATATTAATTTCGATAGTTATACCTTATACCATCCTTTAACATACAAGTGAATAAAGTTCAAGAGTATACCTCTCTCTCATGAATTTTGGAAAGGAAAAATGGCTCCTTCTCCCGAATCCCACCATTGTTTTTAACTAGTCTTTCCAAATCCTACCAAGACAAAAGAAATCAATCACAATTCAATAATGAAATTTTCTTTTCTCAAATTTATAAACAAAAAAATGGTTTTTGACGTCGAGCCAATATGAAGCATCAATTGATTGAGTTTACATTTCAAAAGCTTTAAACACTAATAAACCAAAAAAGTGTAACATGGGACAGCCAAAATTATATGTAATTGATATAGTTACGCAAGCATATTTTAAGTATCGATACTTCATAGGATCTTAGGTAACCACAGTTCAATTAACTCCAACTGTGATACAGCTTCTGTATTATCAAGTATTTTCAGAATATTAACTAAAATGCAGCTTGGTGAGAAATTTTTGACGTATTGCTCTACTTGATGAAGCTGAATAAGAACTGAGAATTGTCTATCAGAGACTTAACAAAATATATTGATAATTGGACTTCTACAGAAGAAAAATACACAATGAGGAATTTGGAATATGCATCATTATCGAACTGCAGAAGAATAATAGCACTTTTTACCTTTCCAGTCAAGATTTCAAACTCCAGCAATTCCTCAACAATCTTTTCAAGAACTTGACAATTTTTCTGAAGCATTTCCTTAGCCTTATAATATGCTTGATCGTAGATCTAAAATAGTACCAAAGTTAAAGGAATTATATGTTTCATTTGGTGCCTTGTACGAGGCAAGAGTCACGCCTGAAGTATAATATAGTACCTTTTCTACTTTTGCTGCTATCTCGTACTCATGGTTGTTACCCATGCTCAAAGCTGTAACCTAGTCCAGTGAAAACGTCAAAATTTATCACTTTATTGACATGCCCACCAAAACAAAGCGAAGATGTTATAAAAACCAGAAGCTATCAAATGAACAATTATGAACATTCACTGATGGATATAATATAAATATCAATCCGGTAACATGTGGGAGGGACAAAATCATCCATACTGTATGTTGGTGTCTCATCCTTGACTCCAAGTTGCACAAATTACTGTACCGGTTTATTGATTTACTTCACTCTTGAAAGGGTACACAGAATAATTGGCGATTTTGTAAAAAAAAAATAATTTAAGTCTCCAAGTAAAAAGCAGTCTTACTGCAGAACTACGATAGTAAATTGCTGGACTATCATCAGGGCCCCATCCATACTGGATCACCATACGTGTAGCAATCTGTTCCAATTTGCAAGGGAATCATCATGCTAGTATGATCAAAATAAAATTTCTGAAGCTTTGATTCACAACACAAGATCAGAAAATAAGTACAGGATGATATCAAACCTCCTGTGCTTGCTTTAGTTCTGAAGAAGAAAGAAAATTTTCTTCCCCAAAAGGAAGTAACAATTGGGCTGCAATATACGATCCAAAGCAAAAGACAAGCTTTTTCTCAAGGTATGATCTTGATTCTGAATTTCCACTCTTAGAACCCTCATTTTTCGCCTTAGTGATCTTGGTACAGCCAATTCCCTGCATAAAAAAGGGGGTAAAATGTCCTCAGTGTTCCTTTAAACTGAGTGCTGGCATTGATATCACCAAGGTGATAGCTGTTAACACTTTTTAATAGTATTCCAGGTCCAAAAATTAATTACTGACATTTGGCACACCAAGCGAGTAGCATGTATATGGAAGCATAATTTGAATTTGGAAATAAGAATATAATAACACAATGACTGTGGATAGGCATGCCAATGGTTTAAAGTTTGATATAAGCAGAACTTTGGTTCAATCTATATCCAATATGGTAGTGCTTTTAATCCATAAATCCGACTATGATCAGAGAATAATAACCAAACCAGCAAACCAAGTATCTTTCTCAATATACCTTGATCCAATTTGTAGACACGTTTGTTAACAGGCCTAAGATGGACAAGACATGTATTACAGCTTCATGCTATATAAAATCCCAGCTAATTTAAATATACTAGAAATGCAGAAGCCCCACTACACATCTCCTCACATGACTGTATCATAATAAATGGAGCACATTTTGAGTTTATAAATTTCAGGAAGAAATTCACTTATTTCACTTAGAAATCAATGTATCAACAGTTCTAGTTTCTGCATAGCTAGTTTTCATTTGGTTGTCCACTTATCCAAAAAAGCATCATACTATCTAAGCAATAAACTTATGCTCAGAGGCAATTGCATGAATCATGATTGAATGTGTAAGAGTAAATACTGTAAAAAATTTATTTATAAGCTTTGAGAATGACTAACCTGCCAAGAAGTAGGCTCAAGCCATAGATTGTCTACAAAATCATAGTTTGGTAGTAGAAGAGCAATAAGGCCACGACCAGCAGCCCAAACAGCATGTGGGAACTTTGCTTCCCTCGTCCACTGTTTAATCATTACCCTATCAGCTCACGTTTTACATCAATATAAGAACATATGCTTTAACAATTTATGACGATACTTTTATGTAAATGAAAGATAAGCTCCTCAAAGAAATATCACAGTTTGAACTTAATTTCTCTTTATTAGGAAAAATAAATTATCAACCCTGCATAAGAACTAGGCATTTTCTTCCAAGCCATGTCGATTTATTAAACTAATATTTAGAGAATCATATATAGGAGAAAACTTGGAATAGCAAAAAAGTCAAATACTTTAAAAGGTTTAATGATAGAACTCATGCAGTTTTCATTTATTGCTTTGGTCAACAAACTAGATTCTTACATCAAGTGGAGGATTTAGAAGTTCTATTCCATTGCTTATCTGCCCATATGGTTCCATCAAATCTACCACATTCTCAATATCCTCTTTAGTCAGCATTAGTCCAAGATGATTCACCAGCATTTTGCTTATTTTCTTCCCAATTTTGGTTTTCCGCACCCATTTAGGTACAATTCTGCTGAAAGTCTGCGAAAAAACAACAGGAATTCAGGAGAAACTGCTCACACACACACAAAAATGAAGGAAAAAACATGAATAGGATATATCAGCGTCATTTCTGCTAAAGCATCTACGACAAAGCAATAGGAATTAAGGAGAAAATGCTGATCACAAAAAAATTTAAAGAAAAAACATGCATAGAATTATAGAATTGTATAGATAATCATATCGGGAGTTTGATTTTCCAAAACTTGTAATATATTGTTAGAAAGAGCATGCCACAAGTCTCTATCATTTAGCAGATTGAAGACAAATCACAAATAACAATCCATCATTAACAAAATTATCAATTTTGTAAAAGTAAGTTTATTAGCAGTTTAGCACTAAGATAACAAACCCAGTCTGTACACTTATGTCACCACCAACACTAGTAATTCGAGTATGCTTCTTATTTTGGGGTGGGGAGAAGAATGGAGCCAGAAAACTAATTTATCTTCCAATATCTACTTTTATTTACCCTAAATTTTATCAATTTACTTCATTAAAATGAAAATAAACCACTCTCGTAGTTGTCAAGCTGTGTGCAAGACAAGTTCTGTCAACAAATCCAAAGATCAGTTGGAACTGGAACTGGGAATTAAGTGTCTTCCCAAGCTTTACTGAGATAGCTTGCACACGGTTTCATACATATAGAAGTTACTGTATTACTTTCCAAACTTACTTTCCTCTTTTCTATTAGTAATATATGGTTTCTTTGTTATCTTTCATTTCTAATGTTTTCTTTCTTAAATAGTACCCCATCCTTCCTGGAACATCTTTGACCTTTCTCCTTTTAATTTGTCATTTACGAGAATATTTTTTGTTGAACTACCGATTGACCCAAAAGCCGGAAATTTTCTTCAGCTTGAAACGTGGGCCAATATCAAGCCTTACTTTGAGGCTGGCCACACCAAACAGAATGTGTGGCAAATTGGGGATAAATTGTGGTAGTGGAGGTTCAAACTCAGCACCTCTTGCTCTGATACCATGTTGAACTATCAATTGACCCAAAAGCTTAAGCTTTTAGGTAATGTGCCCGATATGTATCTCTAACATTTTTTTAAAAGGAAGGATAACAGTTTAAACATTGTGAAACTGTAAGTTCCACTACGTTCAACCAAATACTTACATGCATATGCAAATGACAATTAAAGTGGAGTTATTCTTACCGCAAACCAACTACAGTAGCTCAAAAGTTCATCAGTATCGAGAAATTTGTTCCTGAAGGCACTACCTTCCAAGGCCACAGGAACAAGTTTGAGCTCTATAGGCCGCAAAAGATCCGTCTTTTCAGCAACCTAAAGGAAGAAAGTTGATGGTGTAAGACAGAATAGCAGATTATTCACTCAAAAAAGGGAAATCAAAAGTTGAGACACAACAAAACAAAGGAAGTCAAAATGCGCCACCGGAAATATTAAATGCGCATGGATAGCAAAAAAAATAAATAAGCAAACTCTTCACTGAGTTATGAAGCACAAGTCATTGCGAGTAATGACAAAACAACCCCTGGAGATAACGGGTAAGTTCTCTATTCAAAAAATTCCGCCAGTTCAAAACTTACGAATTAGCACACTTGTCTACCAAAACATCACAGAACTGGCAACAGCTGATAGAATCTAGGCATAACTCATTCATACAACGGAACACAAGATGTTATAACTTATATGTATTATTTAATGCCAACAGAACTTATCTAAGTAAAAGTTAACTGGAAATTATCCTAAGAAACTCAAGGGTCAATTACCTTTGTCCAGTCTACAAAATCAATGAGCTCATTATCCATGGTTTCTTTAGCAGCCACGTGTAATATTTTCTCCCTTTCTGCTTGAGTTGGCTTCTGAAGATGAAATATTCTATCCATCCTACCAGGCCGCTGTAAAGCCTCGTCAATTTGCTTGAGATTTCTAGTAGTCGCCATCAAAACAACCCCATCTTGTTTCTCAAACCTACATAAAGTGTATAATTACTGGGAGCAAAGTACAGAAAGTTCCATCATTACTACCACACGAGTCAGATTCTCTGAGTTATAAGAGAAAACAGAGAATAAAGAGATGAGAGGAACACTCAGTGGGAAAAGTAGTCTGTAAATTATCAATAAACTCAAGCCTGTCCTAAATCAAGATAAAGTACGTATCTAAATAAACCATAACCCTAACCCTAAAGACGATACCTAAAATAAAAAATTAATATCCTAACCCAAATGCACAAAATGAAATACTTATAAGTTCCCAGCTTAATATGCCTAGCATTAGTACGCCAAAAATCTTCAGTAGGTGGTCCCTCGTCAGAAAGCTTACTTGAAGGCATACTAAAATTTTCATTTCAAGATTGACAAATGAAAATACAGTTTGAGAATTACCCATCAAGTTCTACAAGAAGTTGATTAATGAAAGCCTCATGATCCTGCTTTTTTGTATGAATGAACTCGCCTCGTACACCAGCAAAGAGATCAAAATCCTCCACAAATATGATCACTGGTGCCTAGAAATGCCAACTCCATAAATAAATTAGAAACTCAATGATTATGAAATATTTCATTCTTGAAGCAAAATTAGATACGGGAAATAAACATAAGACATCCATAATAGAACAAGTCATCAACAATCACCAAACAAAATAGTCCATGTACTATACCTGTCCAATGGTCACACAAAGTCTTTTGGAAAAATAAAAAAAAAATTAAAAAAAAAACAGAGGTAAGAAAGAATTCATTATATAAGCAAAACAATGATAGGATTACAAAACTAAATTTTGTTTCGATGGTTTTTCTCAATAATTGAAAACGAAAAATTTGAGAAACTTGTAGCACAAATAATACTAAATAACATGAGAAAACTCTTAGAAACCAGCAATTTCAACAAAACTTATTTATTCCTAACCCTGCACCCAAAAAAGACTGAAAATGAATAAGAAGGTTTTAGAGGACAACCAAATCTCTTGCTGTTTGAAACAATTCTCTAACATTTGATGCGCTCTGGCCAACCCATAATCCAGCCTCCAGCTGCTGAGCTTCAACATTAACCACAGGCACCTTAGCTTCTGCAGCTATAGCTAGTGCTAGAGATGTCTTTCCTGTTCCCCTCTCACCAACAATTAGAACACCCTGCAATAAATTGAAAATCATCATAATAAACATCAATCCCTCTGGTAAATAAAAAATTCAGAACCAAGCTTACGTCAAGATCAAAATTTCATTTTGAGGGTACGTTTTGAAAAATTGTAAATGAGAAAATTTTTAGGAACTATTGATTAAATTTCAAAGAAAATAGAGAAACCTTAACAAATTGTTAGAACCCAAAAAAACTTACATTTGAAAATAAATCTGTGTATTATGAGTGATATATTTGAAACTTATATAATGGGGAAAAGAAAAACTATCTATGATAACTAAAAGTTAAATACTGTTAGATTAGTCCAAAGAGTTCAATATTTTCTTAGTCTTAAGCACTATTTGAATATTAGTTTCAAGGAATATAAAGATATGGTAAGCAATCTATTCATGAACTACTCACTATAAATTTATTTTTAAAGTATGCGAAAAATTTTACGAAAAATTAAAAATCTCACAAAAATTGGGGACGGATCACAACGGATCCAGACCTGCCAGCTGGATCTGGTCATTTTGACAGTCCTATGCGGAGGTAAGGTTGCGTAGATCTGACCCTCCTTAGTAAGACCCAAAGTGGGATCCCCGTGCACTGACCATTTATATTTGCATACTTGGTCCTACTAATCTATGATACTTAAAAGTTCAAATATCAGCATTTAGCTTACTATAATTGAAAATATAAACCATCACTGTGTAACATACATGAGAACATGCTATACATTACTGGTTTCAAACCCGGTAATTGGCACTTTGAATGATGAATAATAAAGGAGAGCCCATAAAAATCGTAGATAACATTTTAAGATACTACATGTTTTTTTGTCCTCAAGTTTTCATGGTAATACAAGTTACAACTTGATATGTAAGCAAATATTCGATCATAACAGAGACTTATAGATAAACGTATGCTTGTTAATAGGTCCAAAATACCATAAATTAACAAAAGGGACATCTTTAAAAATTAACTTCAGAATAACATACCCGAGGTGCACGGGCACCCATTTCTTGGAATGCAGCAGGATTCCTTAAAAATGCCACAACTTCATTGATTTCCTCCTTCATAGACTCAACACTAGTGAAGTCCTTTAGCCGTATTGGTGGATTCTTCACCCTCTGAAAACCAGTTATGGGTCTTAATTAATGAAATATTCTTCTACGAATTATAAATAACTCTAAAAACTATGTATGAACCTTCATTCTGTCAAAAGCAGATTTTATAGGATCAACGCCAGCCTTCTTTTTCCGCATGATTTTCCTCATTCTATAATTAAAATATGCCTTCTGCAAATTAGAAATAACAAAAGACATTTAGTCAGTACTGCCCCTCAAATATTCCAAACAGGAAAACATGCAATACAGTGTGATAAAAACCCCGGCAGAAAGTAGCAGAAAATCTCCTTGCCACTTGTTTATCAAAAGGGAGGTGGTTATGCAGGCAACAAGTGATTTACCAATGGGCACCAATGTTTCAGATCAAATACTTCTGTTTTTCAGAAGGTTAAGTAAACTATAAGATGGGATCTATATACCACAACCTTTCGTATCACAAAAGAGTTTGTCTCAGAAAAGCACAATTACATGATGGAAATCTTTAGCATTCAAAAGGTTAAATTTGTAAGCTAGCTGGGAGGTTATACCACCAGAAAAAAAGAGAGATGAACTTTAGCTTTACAATCTGGAATTCAGAAATTGTAAATGTGGCTACTATACCTAGTGTGAGAAAAGTACCATAGTGTCAGACTATAGCTTAACAATTTAATGAACTATAGCTTCAAAAAGTATTTTATTCCAGTTTATTCAGAACATACTCTGAAACTTCAATCTACTTCACACTTCAATTCAGAAGACACCATCAAAAAACATGTAAATAAATCAGAACAAAAAAGAAACTATCAAGAACAATTGGCATTGGAAAGGAATCAAGGGTCCTCTCTTATGGGTTGCACAACACTTTGTATGTGTTATTAACTCTTACAGTGGATACAGAAGTTTTGGTAAACAAGAGGAGGAGCAAAAATTTCGTACCACTCTCCTCAACTTCCGCAAGTTTGGATTTCTTCGCAGAGGCCCAAAGCCAAGAAGCCTACGAGTTCTTGTGAACAGAAACCAAGACCCATGAACCAAAACGTATCCATATATAGCAGTTCTAATAAGAAACCAAAGAAACCACTGAATATCATCAGTTTTCCTCGAATTAAAACTCATCTCTGCCTCAGACTGCCACTTCAAGTACCATGTTAAGTCAACCATCTGATCTGTATACTCTGGCCATGCCATTCCCAACCGCATCCTCACCTGTTCGGGAAAAAATAAACAGAGACATTGTTTTGTTTTCAGTAAAAAACAAAACATAACATGTTTGATTTATTGTTCACGTGTTTTCAATTTCTGCTCAAAAAGAAACACCAGCCCAAACATCAATAAATAGGACTTTTTTATTTTTGTTTTTTATTCAAAACTAGGAACTGCTCTTGAGAAGAAACCAAAGGTGTTTCAATTTTGCATCACTATGCTGCTCAAGTATATAAGATCAGCAGGACATAATCATCTGAGAATTCATACCGAGTAAGGGATTATAAACTCCACAAGAGGAAACACAATCACCATCATTATGTCATCATTTATTTTTGGAACGTTCTCAAAAAGCCACTCTCTCACAAATGATACAACTTTATTCTTCCACAATCCACGCAAGGAATGATGTACCATACTTATTATAAGGAGTAACTGTTGACGAATATCCAACTCTGAAAGTGGTATCCACATGAATTGAACAGTTGTTGGAACACCAGAAGCAAGCATTTTCACGTACAGTCCATCAAACCCTCCAAAATCTTCAAAAAGCAAATCAAATTCCTGGAATAAGAATGCAAGATTAGAAGCATACAATATAGTCAAGAGGGAAATGTGATAGAAACTCCACATGTATAACCTTAATGTCAACATAACATTCCTTGTCATCCCCCTTTAGTGCAATATACATTGCACCCCAATCATGCCTAATTCGTGCATGCTCTACTAGTTTCTTGGACACAGCATAGGGAACAGCAATGGGGTCCATTTCCCTCCTATTTTTCTCTTCATTGTACCAAGTATTTGACACCACTCTATCCCGATCCAAAAGAATACGTTCCTGCAGAGAACATATGGAAAATGGTGAATATAACATAGATCCAAATATAGATTACGTCAACTTAAAGTAAACAATCACATTAACAAAGCATTTAAAAGATGAACAAATGTCACCTCCACACCCCATTTTCTCTATATCACTTTTGTATGAATCAATCATAAATCATGAGACACACTAAAGTATTCTTAGCGGGGTTACCAAATATATGAAGAAAAGATTGAGTTGATCAAGTTCAATATATGTCTCGTTAAATAGACAGAAAATCAAAGAACAACCGGTGCACATCTGTGTAACTGTTCAATGTTGATCTCAAGTCCACGAGAACCAGGATGGTAACTAATAGGAAATATTTGAGAAGGGAACAAAATGAATAATCTCATGATGTAAACTTTAAAAATCAAGGATCATCGGAACTTAAAGGATAGAGCAAGAAAGAAAAATGAACTGGAAGCCACTTAACAATAGAAAGAGAATTAGATAGACAAAATCTATTACAACACAAACATCATGTTGATTGACGTCTGCATTGAGCATCTAAGTGCAGCTAAGTTGTTACCAGCCTAGGTTCACAAGTTACTGAGTAAAGCTCTCTAATAAGGTGGGAATGTCAACTCAATTTTTTAGTACAAGAAATAGATCATATAAAACTATCACTTACTCACATTTTATGTAAATGACCACAAGCATCCAGAACAAGATGAAACAATAAACTGTTACAGTTACACTTGTTCTACCTGGATA
>JAYMTB010000179.1:0-17106 GCA_036897585.1 Francoa sonchifolia | reverse complement strand
GGATTAATTAACAATAATTACATAGTACTCTTTTAAGGTTTTTTTTTTTCTTTTAAAATAATTTAATAATTTTCAGGTTTATATACATAAACACGCAATTACTCGTGATCCTTAGTGTTATGAAAGGAGTAGTTTGATCATTTAGAGTCCAGAGTTTTGCAATCTTTTTGAGAGAATGGAAAAGTTTCTTTTGTTAACTTTTTCAGAATTTTTTGGAAATTCTAAATTATTACACTGAAATCAAACTCAAATGGGCCCTTTATACTACGCATGAAACTGATTTTGAGATGTCGAAATCAAATTTTGGCTACTCAAAAATCGATTGTCTATTGTGTTTTCTGGAACACTTGCGTGAACGTCCAAAAAGCAGTATTAGGGTTTGAATTGTTTTTTTTTTCTCTCTAGAAAGCGAGATAATTAGTTGAAGTTTGCAGCTTCAAGGAGTTCAAGAATGGTTAGTGAACTTTCAAGGGGAAAGATTCAAGATGGATATGTAGCATATCCATGGGAAAGAAGGATGAAGGAAATGCTATCAGTTCCTAATTCAAGTAGTTTCCTTTCCCTTTTAATTCTTCCGAGATCTTCTGCACATGTTGCTTCTGGCTACAATGACTTGGAGGACACCCTTGCTAGAGCCAATGCTTGGCTTAATGCATCTCAGGCTTCTGGCATCCCGATTGTCTTCATGAACATCCAAACTGAATCCCTGCTTACCAAGGTTCCGTTATTTAGCACTGCTTCAATATCTTGATACTGTATTGTTTGGTGAACTAAGGGTGTGTTTGCTTTTCTTTTTGACAGATTTCTGGAGAGACAGCATCGTCCAAGGTGAATGCAGGGTCATTATCTGATTTACCTAAACTCGCAAATGCAAGCCTGTATGGTTTTGAGGATTACCATGGAATTGATGTTGGTGTTGTGAGGGCAGTTCGTCTTTGGTATGCTCCTCTCCGAGGAGAGATTGCAGTTGAAATCAAACTACAAGAAGGTGATTTACAGCTTGGATTTGGCATTAGCCGCACAGAAGAGGTACAGATTATTTCATTACAAAAAGACCAATATTCTTATAGTATATGCAAACAATAACACGTCTTTCTACTTGACAGGGATTTATTTATATTTCTTCAGTAATTGATGATTACGAAAACGTACCTTCAGTGAGATCAGGCCTCAGCAAGCTTTACAACGAAACAGTGAGTGCATCCAAGCTGCTAGTTATGTCGAGATTATCAAACCAGAAAGTCCTGCCATGGATGGTTTCCTCAACAGGAGCAATTCGATGTTTTGACACCGTCTCACTCTGCCAAAAGCTCTCATTGCACCGCCACACAATGGTTCCTATTCTGATTCATGTGTTCTTATTGGATCAATCATTGGCATCTCAAAGTAAAACAAGTACAAGAATTAGGCCTGCATCGCCGCCTGTCATGCCATTACCACCTGAAGTTCAATTGCAGCCTGTTCCATTAGAACTTTCCATGGAGAGTTCCAGCGATGGGCCACAACTCGGGATTGATCGTGACTCTGATGGGGAAGTTTCCTTTAGATTCAATGACTTCTTGCTGCCAGACAACACAGTATAACCCAGTTTTTCTTTCCTGACATTATACATGATTCATAGTTAAGTTTCATTCCAAATATCTAAGCTGTAAACATTCACACAGCAATGTCGGTATTGGAAATTCTTTTAACTCAACCACTTATATATAATATCAATGTCTGTATGCACAACATTCAATCAACATAGGACTTCATCTATTGGGTCAAATAGAAAAGGGGAATTCCTCAGATTGTAGAGCTACAAATCAACAAACTACAATACCCACATCAAATTCAGTCCAAATTCATAGTTTCCACAAAATCATGATGAAAAGGAAAAGTGATTCCAATTAACAAGATTACTCAGCCAGAAGTTTTAACAAACGGATTGAGCACAAAACCCAACAAACCAAATTCAGCTACAACTTTTAACAAACAGGTGGAGCGCACAAACACAAACAAGGAAGAAACAGACCAAACACAAGAAGCAATTCATCATCGCTGCTCCGGCAGCCGGAGCTAAAATGGAGGGGAATAGAATTGAAAATGTAATAATGGGAATCCAATTCTGCAAAGGAAAAAAACAGAGATGGGAATGGAACAAACAAAAGAGGACAAAAGGGAAACAGGGAACGAGAAATCCAGCACAGCAAAAGAATAATTCCACATTCCAAATCAACTTTTAAGATTGGGAAGAAATATTGAAAAACTTAGAGCTTAAATTAATGGAAGAAAAAATTAGGCATGCTTGCCGGAGATTTGATTGTCTTGTTGCTTTCACAGCTAATAAGGTTGGAAGTAAACATGAAAGCGACTTTCTCAAAAAAAAAAACATGACAATTATAGATTCTCCCATTACTTTCCCTTTTTCTCTTCAACAAAAAAATAAAATATAAGAAATTACATAATGTCCTTCCACATAATAATCAGTAGTAGTACAATGTTTCACTATGGATATTTTTAATTATATCTTTAATAAAATTGATTAGATTTGTTTAATAAGGGATAATGGGGTAAGACTAAATTAATAAAAGAGTTGTTTTTTTGCATGTGGAGGTTGAAGAAAAAAACCATACTAACTTTATTGGAGTAGTTGGTCCTTAAACTTACTTTTTACTAAACTTCTATTTTTTTTTTATAAATTAAAGTTTTTTATGGGGAACGACGAACTTCATTTTTATTAATTTCCACGTGGAATTCCATTTTTATTAAATAATTTAATTTGAATTTAATTACTTTTTTCTTTTTTTTTTATTGAAAAACATAATTTTTGTAAGAGAAAAAGGGTAATTTGGTCCCCACATACAATTGAGTTTTGTAGGTATTGTCCCCCTTTCGGTCCGCCTGCTTATTATTTTTTTTATTGACCAATTTACCCTCAATCACTACCCTTTTTTTCCCATTTATTTGAAAAAAAAACTATAATTTCTTTTTCTAGTAAGTCAAATCTACACCTAAAATTAGTAAATATATCAGTTTTTTCATTGAATTGAATTGAATTGAATTTTTTAAAATTTTCAAAGCTTAATATTATAAGATTTTGTAATTCTAAAATTTGGAAGTAATTTTTTGAAAAGGCTTAATTTAGTAAAATGGACTTCGAACAGAATCTAATATTAAGTTGTCGTTAATTAGGTAAAAATAGGAATATAAAATAATAACCATTTTCATAATGGTAGGGGTAAAATGGTAAATTACAATGGAGACCGAGTTAATATAAATGAACTCAGTGAGTCACAATTCTCCATTAAAGAACAAATTCAGTGGATTTATAAGATACTTCCAACTCTCATTCTCTCTGGTTCTCATAGATACTTCTCTTCTGGATATGATTTTTCTATCTGCAAATCAAATCAAATCCAACCCTTCATTTCCCATCTCTTAATCTCCATTCTTTGTTCATGGCTGCTGCTGCAAATCATGATGAAATCAAATCAGCCATTGCTAAATCTGTTGAACTTAGAGCTCTTCATGCTGCTTTAATTCAAGGCAATAGCCCTGCAAACTTCAGATTCCAATCTTCTCCACCCCCTGTTTCTGCTGAAGATTACCCTGTTTTCACTCCTGTAAGTCCTTTTTTTTTTAAATCACTTCATGATTTTTATGAAATGGGTATGCTTATTTTTGTGATTTAATTAAAACCATATAATGGATTTCTATAATTATTGAAATTGTACAGAGTTATGAAGATGAACAAGTGTCTGGGTATATGCAAATTCCAATAAAAAACAGAACTTTATCAGAAACTTGGGATGAATACGGAATTGAATCAGTAAGTGGGAATCAAACTCCATCTGATTATAATAAAAATGAAAACTTTTCAAAAAAATCAGCAACTGGGTCATGTACAAATCACATTACAGTTCTTCAAACATCTCCAGGAATCCAAAACTGTAAGGCGAAACGAAGAAATAGTTTGGGGGATTTCAAATCTGTTTCATCATCTTGTAACAAGTGTAAGCCTGCAATGATTATTTATGAATCAGAAAATTCAACAAAAAGTACTTTTGTGCCATTAACTGATTCACATTCTTCAGTTCAATCTCAATCAAAGAGTAAAGGAATTCGGAATCTTTTGTGGCTATTACCGCGGTTTAGAAAGAAGAACAAGCATGAGAATTGTCCTAGTAGAACTGAATCTGAAGAAGTGTCTCAAATGTCAATTGAAACAATGAAGAAACAAGTGATGGAAGCTAATGAAAATAGAGATGCAGCATTAATGGAAGTTAGTGATATGAAATCTTCATTTGCTGAATTGAAAGACAAGCTTGAATATTTGGAAAGTTATTGTGAAGAATTGAAGAAAGCATTGGTTAATGATTCAAATGTTACTAGAAAGATTGAAAATTTTATGCCGGTAAGTGAAGAAGTAATGGTTGAAGGATTCTTGCAGATTGTTTCAGAAGCAAGATTATCAGTAAAACAATTCTGCAAAACACTTTTAGGCCAAATTGAAGAAAGTGATTCCACTTTAGTGGATAATCTAAACCAACTTCTCCAACCATATAAACTGTCATTAGATTCAAAAAACTCGAAATCAGTCTTTTACCATATAGAAGCTATGATAAACCAAAACCTTTACCAAGATTTTGAGAACTGCATTTTTCAGAAAAATGGGTCACCAAAGGTCTTAAATCCGCTACAAAATCGGCAAGAAAAGTTCTCATCTTTCGCCGCGTTAAGGAACTTGAGTTGGAATGAAGTGTTGAGGAAAGGCACAAAGTGTTATAGCGAAGAATTCAGTAAGTTTTGCGACGAAAAAATGAGTAGTGTAATCGCGAAATTGAATTGGACTAGACCATGGCATGAGAAGCTACTTCAAGCATTTTTTGTGGCTGCAAAGTGTGTTTGGTTGTTACATTTGCTTGCATTTTCATTTGATCCACATTTGGGGATTTTGAGGGTTCATGAAAATAGAAACTTTGATTCTCATTATATGGATGAGATTTTAATTGATAGGGTGAAAAATCATGGTCCTTGTAGGGTTAAGGTTATGGTGATGCCTGGTTTTTATGTTGGAGATAGGGTTTTAAGGTGTAAGGTTGTCTGTAGGTATAAGTAATCTAGGACTTTTGTTATTCTTTTTGGTTCAAATGTTGTGAGTTTTTCATATATGTAATTTCCAATAATATACATGACTCAATCCTCAGGTTGTCTTCCATTACTATGTTTGAAAATTAACTTAGATTACTTGATGTATGGGCCTTCCAAGCCCATGATTGTGATATGGCCCAAAATTCAAATAATATCGGGCCTTCAGATTGGGCTCGGGTTAATGATTCATATCATCTCTCCCACCTCTTCTCCTTCCCTCTCTGCAACTCCTACTTACAATCTATACGTATATCATATACATACACACATATAAAATGTAATGGAAAATGAAAGAAAATCCATCAACCCAATTTTATACAAGAGAAAATCAATATCCACCGCATAAAAATAGAACCTAAAACAAGACCAAAACTAATGAATAATGTTAATAAAAAAGAAGTAAGAAAGCTTTTCCATTTTCAAGGTCCCTGTGGATTGTTGTTATGATGAAGTGGATCAGGCCCTGTCGGAACTTCCCTAGCAGATTCTTCCACCACCATTGCTGCTGCTTTTCCTCCATTATTTCCGGATTTCTCAATCTGGGTCTTTCCCATTCCCTTTTTAAAATCAATAAAACATGAAAATATCATGAACCCAGATGTAAAAATGCAAACTTTAAAAGATTAAAGAAGGTTTTGTTCATTATTATTACCTTGATGGTTGATTCATCCGCCATTGTGGATGATAAAATGAGCAGTAAGAAAATCGCCATTGAAACCCAAATCAGAGCTTTCATCCTAAACGCCATTTTTTGTTTTGTGTTGAAATTTCTCAACCTTAAACTTTCTCAAATTTGTCCAATTCAGCATGATATGCTGAAAAGACATTTTCACCCTTGGTGTTAGTGTGAACTAGTTGTGGGGGTAAGGGTAAGGTGGTCTTTTGGTAGTGGAGAGTGATTAAGCCGCGAAACGGACTGGCACGTGTCACGACAGAAAGCCTTATTTGAACAAAAGGGGTGACACGTGGCGTAATAGGGTTGGAGGATCATGATCATGGCCGTTGGTTTATGGAAAGCGATGGGAGAAAGGACGGGCTTGCTGCAATCATTTGAATTGGGCCCAGGCGACTACCACTGAGCCGTACTGCTGATTGTCCTTTCACCCTGTGATTTTGCATTACTACCCTCAGTTTGTCGTTGAGTTGTGGACATTTGGGGCATTTAAATTGAACCCTTCAAATTGATATTGTATGATAATTAATTCATGTAGAAAATGGAAGATTCTTGGTTCATTTTCTACTTCTAATATGGAATCCAACCCCATATAGTGTAAATATTTTCTTCAATCTATTTCAACAGCTCAAAAAATCAGAATTATTTTTGCAAATGCGTCAGTACGTACACCAGAGCATGAACTGTTTGCTGTTACATCAAGAGATCTGCAATGAATCATAAAAACAAGGATTGCAAAATAAAATTCCAAGTAATACTAACAATGGCTCAGCCAGAGTAACTTTTTGTTCTTCATCATTGAGGCCTGAAGCAAACATGGAACAAGAGAAGATTCAAAGAAATTGAGTTATTAAATTCAATTAGTCACACTCCAAATAACTGAGTCATTTACATGAACAAACCCCTTTACAAATTTCTTTAATTTCTTCCATTTAGCTTGAAACATGATGAGTAGTTTAGTTATTCACACGATTTCTCATATTTACTGTCTCTAGAAGCATGTACAATCGGAGTAGGAATGGCCTGGGCTTCTCGGTGTAAACACTACTGATTCTACATTTTCAGCGTACCTGAAATAATAATGAGATTAAGTTATTTGATTGAATTCGTGAAAATGAAGTAAATGAACAAGGCAAAAGAGAAACAGACCTTACAGATGTAAGATTTTGAAGTATTGAAGATAATTAACTATGCTCCGAAGTATTGGATCATTTCTTCATCCAGCATTAGGTCATCAAGTCCAAGATTGAATGGACTGTTGAATCCTCCATAATCTAATGAGAGGCTATCAATTTGAGACCCAAATTGATTATCTACAGGTCTAGCTTGATCATTCTGAAATGTGTCTTTCATGTAATGCTGCAAGTCTTGTCCAGCAATCTCATTTCCATTTCTAAGTAGTGCTGATTCGTGGACTCCTGCATCCTCCGGTCTAATCTGGGGTTCATTCATTGTCATTTGGGGCCCGTGATGACCGGAACCATATTCAAGTGAAGAATTATAAAAATTATATGCATCTTCGTGATGCAATTCAGGATCTTGCATCACGGGATAAAGCAAAGGACGACCACCCACGTACATGCTCTGTGTTGAAATCTCATTGCCAGAAGGAATGCCAGAGAAATGGTTAAACTCGGATACTGGTAGATGGGACTGAACGTCAAGAGAATTCTCCATAGGCCTTACTGCTGAGATTATATTATTTGCTCGTTGTGTTTCATGCATCTGGTAACCATCAATTTGTGCGTCAGCTAGGTTTATATCAGCTGGAGTGTTGCTTGGCTCATCCTGTAGATGTTCACTGACAGATTGTGCAGGTTGTTGCTTATTGGGTTTTGATCTCACACGTGGTTTCTTTCTCCTGGGTTGGATTTCCCCTTGGTCTTTATCTTGGAGAAGATGTGGAGTCTTAATGTGAAAATGGCCAGCCGTCTCTATCTTTGTTTTCCGGGCATCTTTTGAACAAACAGAACCAACACAATCGTCAACACCATCAGCATCATAGTCGCTATCACTATTTAAAGGTGCTTGCTTCTTTTCACCCCGGCCACGTGGATTTGTTTCGGTTATGCTAGATGTTCCATTATCACTGCTATGTTGACGGGTGAGGGATTCTTCTCGGCTCAAAACACTCAACCAAATTGCGCTTTCCTTTGCCGTCATCTTATCCTGTAAGCATTTAGACTTACGGACATGCCTTCTTATTTTTGCAATATTAGGTGACATATGCTTTATAACAGCAGTTAACACTCCAACTTTCCACATCTTCTTCAAGTCATGCGGCTTCTTATAAAGAGGAGTCTGACCTTGAGGAAGCCCTAATTTTAACCACCAATCTTCATTCCCAGTCGGCCACCAAGGTGGTGGGATTTTCTTATCCAATGGGTACTTCCTCTGCGGGGGATCACAGTGTTGCATTAAAGAAGACAAAAGGGACCCCAGAGTTGCATCTTGCAGATCTTGAAGAATACTTTTCGAATTCCCATTTCGACAGTTCTCTGCCTGGTGCATGGCAAGACAATCAGCTTCATACTTCGCTATGGCTGCAGGGCCATTCTTATCAAACTTTACCTTTTCTTTCCACCAAGCTCGTATGTTATCAGAAGAACCACTAACTGGCTTACCCTTCTCAGGAATGATCCCATATACAAATCCACGTGCATTGCACACTTCCATAAGCTTCAACATATACTTCAGTATCCCATCCTGGGCTCTCGACATTTTCTTCCTCCGAGCCTGATCAGTGGTCTGCTTAACTTTTTGCTTTTCTGCAGCTTGCTGTGCTACAAGCTTCTGTCTTTCCTTAATTCTTTTGAGTTTGATTTGATCCTTCCACATTCGCCTCTCCAATTCTTCTGAATCAATCTCTTCATCACTGACATCTTTCTCCTCTATATTTTGATACCTTATCTCATCCACCTCAATATCCGAACTGTCTCCCAATGTATCACCAACCATTACAAGTTGTTCCATAAGAAAACCAAAACCAAAACCAAACTAAACTAACAAATAAATTAATGTTCTCGTCACGTTGTTTTACCACAAGAAATGATAAATATCCTACAATTCGTAAACAATCAACATCCTAAAATTTTAAATTTTCTTTCATTTCTAGACCCGCATTTTCTCAGAATCCAAACAATCCCATCAGTAAATCCTATAAAACCTTACATTGAAACACAATCAACATTCATTTAATACTCAATGCTCTAGACAGAATTAACAAAGTAACTTCTCAAAAATTGAATTCACTTTACAGAATCAAAACAACAACCCATATTTATATATTGAAAATCCCTAATTCAATTCCACCCACGTCAATCACTTAACAGTTCAACCAATCCAAACAAAACCCAATAGCAAATTTGACGATTTCATCCACTCAATCAATACATAATCAAACTCACCTACAAATGTAAAAAAACGTTGAAAACTTACCAAATTTCAGCTCCAATCTCTTCCGATTCGACCATCCCTGGACTAGAAATTTCAAAAATTGAGAAACCCTAATAACGAAAGACGGGCATGAAAACGTAATCGCTTGCGAGAAACAGGCGGAGATTAACGAGAAGATGATAGAGAGATGGGGCGGCCCATTAACCGTAGGATCATCCACTCTTTATTTTAGCGGCTGATCTCATCTTGAAATTAGTCAACATTAGTCAATGCTATTTTTTTATAAGCTGCTTCGCGATATTAACAAATCTATGCACACCACCATTGGGTTAATTACATTTTCATCCCTTTACAAAAATTTCACACTGAATTTTAAATCGAATTTCGATAAAAAAAAAGTCAATTAATCACTAAAATAAAATGAGGAAATAGATCTCATGGAAGATAAATGTAAATTAAAAAGAATATGAAAAGGGGGTTTTTGTAATTAGACCTAGCGACGGCTGAGAAATGTAATAAAATATTTATTGGATAGCATATTGCATCCACCCTTATTTGCAGTCAGATTCATTTTCTTTATCTGGAAAAGAAAAACCAATTTAATATAATTATGAATATTATTTTCAGAAAATAAATTAATACACATAATTCATGAATTTTTATTCAATAGGAAATTAGCAAATAACATACAGTAATTACATTAAACAAATTTTACAACAAACAACAGCATACCATTAATTGCGCTTGGAAGTTACAATCTTCATAGCAGATGTACTAGAATGATGCATTGCCATGTCGAGTTTTTCAGTTGTGCTGCATTAGAGCATGCTGTCTGATCTTGCAGGCAATCGTCTAAAGAAGTTAAGCGGAACTGATGGAAGTTTTTGGCGAAATCTTGGATGCCTCAACACGTAAAAGCCTGTTAGAAGACCGATAACTTGAAAAGGAGTAATGTAGAAAA
This sequence comes from Francoa sonchifolia, assembly GCA_036897585.1. NCBI lineage: Eukaryota > Viridiplantae > Streptophyta > Magnoliopsida > Geraniales > Francoaceae > Francoa > Francoa sonchifolia. The sequence goes on along the minus strand of JAYMTB010000179.1, from coordinate 6,943 downwards.
CTACGGCTGCAAGTAAACAGAATGTCACAAACAGAGTTGTTGCTCGTGGGTCTCTCCAGCTTAGCAGGGCTTGAAATCTTTCGCCTTGCGTGGCAAGGTCACCTACGACTGTTTGAACCCTGCCTGCTATGCTTCTTAACCGATCATATCTCATTCTCACAATATCTGATGGCCGGGAAGTAGGGAAGGTATCAAATTCTTCATCGCGCTCATCAGGGTGAACAGCGTCCGCATGTGATAAGCGGATGTCCATATGAGGAGGGTGCCTTGGCCTCCACCGATAGTTCCAAATTCCGATCAAGAAAAGGTATAGGAAAATGGTGGGAATTATTAGTTCGGGATAAAGAACTAATATTATAAAAAGTATGTGGATTAGGATGGTTGTAATCGGGTTCTTCCAATTGCATATCTGATCAAACCATTTTCCAACTGCAATCAAGCCGTTTAGAACTCCCATGATTCGGAAGAAATTAGCCTTGCTCCTCCTCATACTCCACATGTGTGAATCGACATCTAGCATATACTCGACTACCTCTTTCCTCAGTGGTGGTTCAGCCCGGCTCAACCTCATCGAAACTATTTGCATAGCTTGGTGCCTTAAGCTGTCAAGCTGAATTACGGACAATGGATGTATATAGTGCATTTTGGGTAACAATGGATGAGAATACATATGCAGCATATTGATCAACGACGAGCATGTGAATCTAACAGCCAATTGAACTTCACCCGTCTTTTTCACTCCCGAGGATTGTAAGACCAGAAGAGGATATGAATGAGTGTATACCCTATCAGTTTCGAGTGTGGATAACCGAATTCTTACCTTTCCGATTTTCGCATCTTTTGATCCTGCAGCTTTATCCCCACCGTGTACATGAGCATTGTCGAAAACGCCTATTGTGATGACGGTGCAGGGGTCAAAGACCTCCCAAATGTATTGTTCATTCCATCTCGGATTAAAGCTGTCCACAATTGTCCTTGTTCTTACCCATTTTTGGCCGTATTTAGCTACACAATAAGCATCTGTTGTTCCTCGCCCATCCTTGTTCTTCATTGGCATAAGACCTTGAGCACTTAGAACCCCTATTTCAAAAATCCCAATGCTTGGTCGCCACAATTGCTTAGCTGTTGGCCTGAGATCGCTACTATAGTGTGTTGATTCATCCAAAACATGGTACCCACCATCCAAACAGATCCTCAAATGAATTCTGCTCGCAAATTTGGTATCTTTCTTCTGCTGACCTTCTACAATCACATACTTTTCAAGATTATACCACCGAGTATTTACAGGTTTGTGGTCTAACCTCTTTTGCAGAATCTGTAACGGAATAGCACACCTCCCCAAAACTTCGTCTTTACTTGGTCCAACTCTGTCTTCCACTGTCAAAACTAAGGGCTCCTCAAATGGTTCAGCAACTACAAACATTAGATCCTCATTCCACATTGGATTGATACTCTTACTTGATGATATTTTTGTTCTCAATGCCTGATTTCCAAGAATTGCCTTCACATAAACTTCCGGGTATCTACTTTTATCACTAGGTATCAAGTCTTGCGCTTCAATCACATTGACTCTAACATACCAAAGCTTCGGAGATAAGTACACTTTCGATCTAATATTTGCAACGCCTTCAGTTCCAACTGTTACTGCATCAGAATGCCATGCATCAGGAAACGCTTCGTCTGCTTGAGTTCCCATCCAAACAGCCAGCATGATTTCTCCCTTAACCTTATCACTCTTCCGATCTTCCATCCTATACCACTGTGGTGCCAATGGACTATCTGGTGGAACACGTTTTGGGACATCGTTCATTTCAAAGATAACCCTGCCCATAAAATCATCTAAAACAAAATCCTTATCTTTCACCACCACTTCCAAAATCGAGGCTTGAATCCTATCTTTCGAGAAAGCAAAAACTTGTTTCCATTCAGGATTAGACTTTTTCTCAAAATGTCGAGTGACACCTTTGTAGTTCCCAAGCTTTACTTCAACATATGGATCACAACTACCAGTAACATCTTTCGGGGGTAAATCCTTGGCTTTAACGACACGGACATAAAGATATTGCATTTGCTCAACAAGGTCATAGGTGCACGCAAGCTTGTCAATCGTGGATCCTGCCCCCCGAACCCCTCCAATGTTTGGGGATGTCTCCTTAAGAGCAAAGTCCTGAGCTTGCGGAGGCTTCTGCATCTTTATGTTTACACTAAACTATTGCAACAAAGATACAAAGAGTTCAAACTAAAGGTTCAATTCCCAACTCTGAATCCTAATTACTTCTGTCAGATTGAACATTCGCTATACAATTCTCTGACAAAAGTAATTCACAACAACAACCTATATAAGGAACTGAAAAGAGGAATGAAGTTTAAAAGAACCTAAAGGATGATGGTACATAACTCATTAACACTAGCAACCTCAAAACCTGCAAAAGCAAAATCAGAAAACCATGAGATTCAATCAAACTTTAAACAACCAATTTGGGTGAAATTGAAATTATTAGGTCATTTCAAATGGGACAACAAATGAGCTTAGATCCAACATAATCAAACAAAACCCAATAAAATAAGAAAGCAATTAGTACAAGGTACAAGAAAAAGAAGCCACATTATTGAATTACTTACACCAAAAGACCAAAAATTTCAACATTCAACAGCTACTTAAAACCAACTTCAAAAGAGTAAATGAGAAGCAACTATAAAGAGAATGTTGAAACAAGATTCCTTGAAGCTGCAAATCACCTGCAATGGAAAATCTATGTTCTTTTTTTCTTGAAAACCAAACAATGTCTAATGTATATGTATAAATATAGAGAGAGAAAGATGGGAAATAAATGAAAGAATGAATGATGGGATGGAAGGGAAAAAGGGAAGTAATTTATGAAATGGGTATTCATTTTTAACCTTAAATCAAAGTGGGTTGCAGTTTTCAGATCTTCGTCTCTTCCTTTTTGCACCAAAAAAAAAATTATATGAAATTAAACAATTTGAGATTTTTTTCTCTAAGAACGGCAGCTTCTGTTTGAAGAAAACCTAAGACAATTGAATTGAATTGAAAATGAAATTAATATTATTTAATTTGAGGGACCAAATGTTTGAAATTTTATTTTATGAATTTTTCAAAATTTTTATAATTGAATTAATTAAACTACGAAGAAATAGAAACGTGATCTTGGGAAGAATTTGAGGCACACGTGTGAGAATTGTGTCGGTTTGTGCACATGTGCGGGACGGTTGGTTTGGTTTGATATTACAACAGAGTCCTCCATCTCTTACTTCAATTAACGGCTTCTCAAGGGCATTTTGGGTCCAAGAATTACATTATGTACTCTTTGTATTTCCGCTATTTATTTAATTTAGGGGTGTTGAATTAAATTGAAAGGAGGGTACATATTCATTGTCAGTACTACTAGTAATCGGATGCTGTAATAATTTGACTTTTCATAAATATTAGTAAAAGCAAAATATACGTGGTACCCTTGATAAAATTTAGAACTTGGTGTGGTGTTAAGTCACTTTCCCATGAAGAAGAACTCAGAAATTGCAAATTTTAAAATTGGGAAATTGGTTGGTTATGAAAACAACAGATGGAGAAATGAAATTAATGGAACGGATGTGGAAATTGGAAGAATCATTTACATTTAGGGCCATTTCTATTTTCTTTTGGTGGTTGAGTTTTTAATGAGAACGCTTTGTTGTTAGGTTTGGATTATATCTATATATTTGTATGTATCGGTGCCACCATTCATTTTCTAATTATGGAACTTTGAATTTAAATCAGTTTTTCAGTTTGATTATCGAAAGAGATACATAGTAACTACATGATACTGAAAAGAATTAGATGTCCGTAATAATATTTGGATAGGGGGACAGACTGTTTTTTCCCGATTGATTGAAAGGCGTAGAGAGAATGAAATGGAGATAGAGCATAGTCTGGAAGTGCAATAATGTAAAATCTACCTTCTGTGACAAAAATTCAATGCTACATGTGAAGTAGAGTTGTGGACATAAGCAATGAAAATCATGTACCTATTGCATTCATGTCATTAATGTTTCCGGCAAGGTTTCTTGAGCTGATAGTGAGATCTTTCTTGGCAGTTAGTAGACTATCAAAAGTTGGTTCTGACCAACATTCAGATCTCGATCCCTTACTCTATGTTACATATTAAAGTATTTAGATCAATCCAATGGACTGTCATGTTGAAGCACATCAATCCAAACCGTTTTGAGTGTTTACAACTTGAATTGATCTGCTTCGATCACACAGTTGCAACATTTATGTATAAAATGGAACATCTGTACCTACTACAGAACTGTAAATTGTCGGCAAAAGTGAAATAAATTGAATCAATTTTGTTGTCTTTGAATTATACTTTGAAGTATGTTTAATTGTTTCATTGACATTTTAACTGGAAAAAAAATGGAGAGTTGAGACATGGAAGTCACCTTATTGGCAAGAACTCGAAGCTGTCATCAATCTAGAACTGTTTAACATGTATGTTGTCTCCGTTATTCAACGAGGATAAAATCATTGAGTCTAGAACAGAGACATCATTAGCACCTTCCGTAAAAGAGCTGCGAGGGTCAGCTTCATAGCCCTTCCCGTTCTGCAACAAAGCAGAACAAGCTCAGATGACAGGTCCTGACAGAATTTATAGCCCGGCACAAAGTATTGAAAGATAATTAATAAGTAAAACAAGCCCGGTAGATAAATGAATTATTGAATTACCTGTGAAATATCATGTATAAAAGCCTTTAATTCTTCAGTAACTCCACTAAATGGGTAGAAAGAGTTTTGGCATTGCCCATCAGCACTAAAATGTGTAACCTGTAAAAGAATTGCAAAAAATCAATTTGAGATTACCATTTCCCAACTTAATCTAGAAGACGATTAAGAATCTTTAATATAATTCCATATCTTCGGAATATTTCTTAGTAAAATAGAAATGTATTGTGTTATACCAGGTAACCTGGTCGTCCGTCTTGGCTGCCACGCATTACTTGCAATGTTCCCTTCAAGCCAACAACTCGCCAAGTAATCTGATGGTACTAAAAGCTGAGTTAAGAATAAAGAATGTATACAAAACTTTGAAGTAAACTATCACTTAAGAACATGCCTGAGGTGATCTTGCAGATACAACCATCACGAAAACTCCAGAACATCCATTGGACAATTGACTAGAGCAAGAAAATTTATTTGCACTTATCTTTAGCCTTTCAATTGCAGCAGAAAAATTCTCTTGAAAATTTAAATACTCCTCCTAAATACTTACAAGAGAGAAGATATGGCATCTGGTGAAGGCAAAGTCTTATCAACATAAGATGTCGAAGCTGACACTGAAGTTATATCACATCCAACAAGCTGTTTCGAAAAACAGGGAAGAACCACATTCAAAATTCACGCTATGGGTAGCTTTAGAAATTTAATCAGAAGCGGGATATATGAACATGTTTCAAAAAAGCCTTAGATATATGCTCTAGTCTGTTATGCAAGAAAAAGGGTCCAAGAGAAAATGTAAAAGTTATGGACATAGAAATCTAGTGTATATTGATTAAAAAAAAAAAAAAAACTCAATGACATGGTATCTGAAATAACCAAAATCACAATATATTTTCAATTATGTATGTACGTGTGTAAAATTACCATTCTCAAACCTGCAATGAAGTGTACTCCCATATCTAGAATGAAACCTCCCTGCCAAAAGGAAGCCACACTTGTCAGTGTAAAAGGTAAAAGTACTAATTCAATGGGAAGAGAATTGCTTATAGGACAGAATGGGTAGAGCTAGTTATAAATTGATAATCATGTAAGGCATCCTTTAAAAATCCAGGATTTACGTTAGTAGTGGCAAACAGAAATCAGGTTTGTCATATTACCATGCAAAAGAATTTAGTGTTCTTCCTACTAAGCATTAAATTATATTCAAATGGCATGGTACGTAAGGAGCAACTAAACCATTTGTGACATATTCTTGATGCAATGACAGAAAAGTGTTGAATGGCAACAGATAAAATCAGATTTACACTTGTCTATCATACTATGAAGACATACATAAAGTTTGCGCCTCCAGGAGCTTGAGAAGTAAGGGTTTGAACTGTTCATTGATCCTTCAACAATAACTTGGACACTCATCATATCGCCAATTTCAGCCATCAGATTCTTGCACTGTAGAAGAAATAGTAAGAAGAGTATATTTTGAGAGGAGAATAATGGAAACTGTGTCAAATATGCCAAAAAATAAGTACCTCGACAAAAGCAGGCTCAAACCGATAATTTTCTGCAACAGCCCAAATTGGCCGATCCAGTTTATTGGGGTACATAGAGTCGAAGTGCGATACTGCTGTTAATGCCTCAAGAATAGCTGTATAATAAAACAAGAGGTAAATTACTTTAGATCTTTACTTTCACAAATGCATTTTTGTCCGGATAGTGACAAAAAATAGGTAGCTACGCATATTCATCAAAAGAAAAAAGAGATCAGTTTTATTATACATATATTGCGAAAGATACTCACTGCATAAAAGTAACAAATTGTACACAACACAAAACACGTATATTTGTATAGTAACACAGACTTAATTCAACTGAAATTGTAACTACTTACAAGTTGACGCTGGTTTCTCTTCAAAGCCACCAAATTTGCCAAACGATACACATGGCATGTCACAAAGAAAAACGAAAGTTGAGCAAATTGCATAAACAAAAAGATTGAATATGATTCAAGTTTATTTCAATGATAATAAGATATGGACACTCAGATCTACTAATAGACTTTGAAAGACCTAGTCAGGGTCCATCTTTATTTTTTATTTTCATTCTTATTGGGGGTTGTAGGGGATAAGGTAGGAGTGGTGCTTAAAACATTTCTACTTGAGCTAATGGAAGTTTCTGTAAAGACATATAAGAGCATACAATCTCTTACTCTTATAGTTATTTGGAATATTA
>JAYMTB010000178.1:0-17107 GCA_036897585.1 Francoa sonchifolia | reverse complement strand
AGGCTCATGTCATTTCAATCCTTAAATATTTGCTTACAAGTTTGCTTTAGGATTACCAAATTCATTTAATATCTTGAACTAAAGGGATGTACAAGCTAAAATCACTACACACCAATTCATTCCATCAAAAATGGTTTAAAATAGAAAAGACAAACATAATTAACCATTAACTGTCAGTTATCATATTCACAACACATATTGCATATTGCATAGAGCTTTACCTTTAATAGTCTGCATAACAAAATTTAGCTGCACAGTGTCATGCTATGGGAGAATAAACATGGGCAATAGCTCTTGTATTTCAGGTTGAAGGACCTGTTGACAGTATAAAGCTAAAAATTGAGCACTAATTAGTGATGTAAATTGGTCATTCAAATTTGTTCAATGGCATGCCATTAGTTTCAGTATGCAATACTTCAGAGTAACTTCATTACAACTGTTTACTTTGATACACATAAAACTCTTTGGAACAACGTCGGAAAAAATTCCAGGAGAAGTTTCAAGCCTAGGTGATTTTCGAATGCAAGAGGGGGAGAAATATATTACAATCATAATCGAAATATAATTCTTACTAAGTCAAAAACAAAGAAAAGATTCAAGATCAACAACAAGGTAAAAATGTAAGAATTCTAATATATGGCTCATTATGTCACATTCATTTTTAAGTGACTATTGATATTAATTATATTAAAGTAATATGCATTTGTCTCTTCATTTTCTAAGGAATAAAAGTTGATAACGCTAATAATTCTACATAAGAAATTGTATATTACACTTTAAGAAATTCATTCACTATTGATGATCCCTTATCGGAGGAATAATGGTAAAGGTTAAGGAATGTATAAGGTCTCTAGCCTAGTCTATATATGTGTTTGTGATTTCTATCAAGTCAGAACAATAAAATATTTTCATAAAGTATAACATTAAGTATAAGTTTAATAGAAAAAGTTTTCGAAAATAGGCTAGAAGACTTCTATATGTTTGTGTTATTACTTGGACAACAATAGCTAGAGGTACAATCAATTTTATCTCATTAAATTTACTATCTAATTTTCTAACAAAACTTTCAATAGAAACCTAAGAAATGAAACTCTCACATATTGATCAGTCTACGTCCGTATCAATCCTTCAATAATCACAACAATTTCTAATCACTCCATCAGGTGAAATCTACATTATGGAATCTAAGTATACACTTGAGTAACAACAATTCTAAATCATAACATATTCAAAATTTAAGTCAAACTTTGCTCAAACCTCCATACGCTCATGAATTAATTCACACAATCCATACATCAACAGCTAATTTATGTCAATTTCCACGAATCCATAGCAACTAATAATCAATCGATCACAACTCAAATCATCAGAATCATCACATTTTCTTTCAACAATCAACTTATAAAACAAATACGCCATCAACACACCACTAACCTTGCTCTGATTCTCTTCGATTAGATCACGTCGATGACATTCAAGTATGAAACCCTAGCAATAGAATCCAAACAGGAGCGAAAACCAGCGATGATGAAATGAGCAAACGTTACAGAGCGGGAAAGATCAATCCCGCGGTTTAAATTTCAAATCTAAGATTTTTCTATGTCCGGCCCAAATAACTTCAGGCTTGTTACAAGCCCAGCCCATTAAAATTCAATTCAAACGGTAAAACGACAAAAGAAAGGTAAAAAGTGAGATTTTACTTTTCACGCGTAAAGGAAGAGACGGCGTCGTATTCACTGTAAAGAAATGTGGGACCAGCGTTGACGAAGGAGTAGTAGGTAGGAATCTATGCCATCACCGGCTTAGCTGCGAGAGAGCTGTATGTATCAGCTATTCCGGTACTGTGATTTTAGTACTTTTCGTACTTTGTAAATTCACAGGTTGACCCATGCGAATTTTCTTATATGTCTTCTGTACTTTTCTAATTTTACCCCTTAGTTTTTTTAAATTCCTTAAATGGCACAAATCATTTGTGTTTATTTGTGTTTATACTACCGCTCCAACGTGATTACTGAAAATTTTGATAAAATTTCTCTAAAATATCTCGTTATAATATTTTTTTCAAAATTTTTTAAATTTGAATATTACTCTAAAATGAAACCTTAATTAATTTTTTAAATTTTAAGAAATATCACTTTGTTCAATTATTTTATTACAATTAATACTACGCAATCGATTTGGAAGCTATATTAAAATTGATTATCATATAAGATTTAGTTCGAAGTTCGATATTTTAATTTTGAAATTTGAAAAATTATATTTTTTGAAAAATTTGTGAATATAATTTTTCGAAAAATACTATTCTGTCCAGAAATCACCCAATACATGTTCGATCTTAAAATAATGTCTATTTTGTTAAAAATGAAAAGTACAGGGGGAAGTAAAGAATTTTCAATAAGGTGAGGGGCCAAAATTTAAATAAACAGACATACAGAAGCCACGCCAGCCAGAAAAGCACGCCACAAACTGGCGGCTACGCTTCCGTAAAAGCCGCTGAGCTAATGGACCCCACAAGCATAATAAATACAGGTGTCAGACATCAAGAGGATCAATTAACATAATGAAAAGTCCGCCGTGTGTCGTACTCTCGCGTGCATGTTCAGCCCCATTTTAATTATCTTTTGACCAAATCTCTCTCCGTTTTCGTCGAACCACGAGCCAAAGCGTGCACGAATGCATGCGCTTATTTGATACCGACGGCTTCATTATCCGATGTAGCCGTGTAGGAATCTAGATCATGCACCGTCTTTTCTCTACCGTCTTTGTCCTCAGTTTTGATTGATTTTGATTTTGATTTTGTTGACCAATCTAGATTGTGCCACGTGGATTATTGGTTTGTCAACGTGGACTGATTGAAAAACCTTAGTTTATTCACTCCTAGGTCAATGTATATCAGTGTCCGCAATTTTTAATAAAAATAATTTTTAATAAAATATAAAAAAAATTATCATTATTATACATGTGTTAAATACGTACTTAATTAAATAATTTTAAGTTTCATAATTCCAACCATCTTCTCATCTACATTAATCAAATTTAACCCATAAGCATATATATTTAAGTTCCAAGGGAATTTTCTGAGTTTTCTCTCCAATTTTCATATTAATTTTTAGTGGGTGAATAAATTCTTTTAACAAAATTATTTTAAAATTTAAAAATCACTTAATTATTAAATTAAGTAAATAATAGTTAATTCAATTAATAACTATAATCTTAGATTAAATGCATATGATTTTGCAGCAAAATTCAATCCATGCCTCTAATATGACACCAGAATTTGAATAATTGAATCAAATATTATATTTTATAAATAATTTGAACCGAAAATATTTATATTTTCAAAAATAGTTATTTGACTAAATATATATAAAAAAATTCTGTATGTTTAAAAAACTAAGTTAAAGCAAAATACATTTAATATATTCATAATCATGTATATTCATTTTACCAGTTTTTTATATTTATAAGGAGTGTCTAACTCACGTATTTTACTACTTTCAATTATTAAGAGTTTTCTCGAGTAGGATAAATTCAAACTCCATAACTTTCGAAGGATAAATACATAATTGTTAATCCAAAATTTTGTATATGTGCTAGTTTTTGGTTTAGTGTTTGTGTTTGCATAGATTTATTTTGAACTGTATATATAATAGGTGTTTGCACAATTTTATTTTTTGAAATATATATGTACTTATTTTGTGCGCAAAATTTTGTTATTTTTTTATTCTTGGATGAATATATTATTGTGTGATACGTTTTACTCTACAATAAAATGTCTTTAGAAATTGTTTGTGTTTTTTTTTTACTTTGGCTTTCATAATAATTTTTGTGACCCTGTCAAAAAATATTGTAAAAAAATTATAAAAATTGTATATTTTATTTAAAAACAAAATATTATTCTCTAATGTTATACAAAAGTAAAATTTGATTGGCTATTAAAGGGGTGTAGATACAAACGAGAAGCAGGGGATAGAAACCAAGAAGACGGGATGATGAAAGAAAAGACCGGTGTGAGTAAATAAAAGGGGCGTGAGTCGCGTGAGCCACTTTTTTTCCGAAAAGTCTGCTCTTTCTCACTGTACTCCAGATTTCCTTGTCGGATCTCTGATTTTATTTCCTTTTTTTTATTTATTTTTTTAATCTTTAATTAGTTTTGCACACCTGGGTTTACTTTTTTTGTTTATTAATATTTAATTATGTAATTCACACCATTAATTACTTGCTTTATTTTTAATTATAATATTAAATTTAATTAATTAGTTTGCTAATCATAATAAAAATATGACAATTTAAAAAATAAAAAAAATAACTATTACATGATGAGAAATTGCACCAACTCATAATTCTGAAATATGAATAGAAAATTATTGTTATAATCAATTACATTAATCTTTACAAAAATGAAAAGGAAAAGTGATTTATGAGTTAAAATTTTAATAATAACAATTATTTTTTTTAATTTATATCAGTTGGTTTAATTTATAATCGGAGAAATTATAATTTTTGTTGCTCATGAATTTACAGTGGCAAGGCTTATGTGTCCAATAATGCTATGTGACACTAAATTTTATTTATTTATTTACTTTATGTTTGACTAGTAATATTGGGTTTGTTGTTCTAATTCAACTATTTTGGGCTACTATATTTAATTTTAAAATAATTTTTTTCATTATTTATTAGCATAATCATACTTGGTGAGAAAAAAAATATATTTCAACGAAATTACATGCTACTAATCATCTGATTAGAATTGTTGTCAAACAGAGTTTTGATATGATAATGGAAATTTCAAATTTTTAAGGCGATAAATTTGACACATTGCAAAATGATTACAATAAAGAAATAGAATTCGAAACCTATAAACTACTCTACAAGTAGAATACAACTAAATAATTCAAACATATGGAGCTACAAAAATGAAACCCATTTAACTAAAAAACAATATTGGAAGAAGAGGGGTTGACACTTGGTAATGGGCAATTTCTTTTGATAAAAGAAAAAAATTGGTGTCAAAAAAAGTCTATGAAAGTGGGTGCTATAAAATAAAACCATTATCATATAATTGAGTCCCTTTTTTTCCTCTTCCTTTATTTTTTGGTGGGTAATTTTTAATTTTTTTTTTTTAAAAGTGAATTTTAATAAATTATTTATTTCTTTCAAAATCATTTTATTATAGTGCATTTTCCGGGTGGAGAGGGTATTGTTTTATGTAAGCTTTAGAAGCGTGGATGTTATTGTTGGAGAATCCACAACCAAATGGCTCCATTGTTTCATGTCCCCACACCCACCAAACTTCACTTATATACTAATTCCTAGCTCCCTTTTAAAGAAATCCTTATTAGCAGTGGGTCGATGCTAAAGTACGAGTTTAATTATTGAATTTGCTGAAATCAGTTATATAATTTACGGTAGGTATCATGTAATATTGTAAATTTATAGAGATTGTATCACGTGACAGTAAATTTCGTATAATACTATAATTTACAATGAAAATTAGATATATGAATTTTTTTTTTTGTTAAAACTTAATGTAGTATGTAAAATAATGCACCCTTTAATAATAGTGTAATATGATTTTTGAAGGCTCACAATGGTTGGTCAGCCTACTAAGATTATGATATGATAATAAAATTGAATGTTTTTCATATGAACTTTTAATTTTGAATTTATGGCTATGGTACTCTTATATAATGCATAGATAGTCTAATCATTAAATTTTGTAAAACAAAAATAGTTTTCAAACTATCATGACACTTTAATATTTTTATAAAAATGAAAATAATAAAGGGTAATTTGTACATCCATTGAACATTGAACATGGAGGGTCCACTAAGAAGTGAACATGAATTGATCCTTTTAATAATAGTGAATATTATGCAATATGGTGCGTTACACAATATCATCCATTTCTTTCATCAAACTAAAGCTATGACTTTTAGTTAAGTGGTCAATCCACAACCACCATTCTCTCATTGTCATACTAAAGTTCACAAAACAATAAATTAAAAAATTAAAGTGCTTATGGGTCACGGTTTCTCAATTTGTATTCGTACTTAAGATCATAATGAAAGGCATTTTTATCATTTTATTTCATGCGAGATTTAAGTTCTCTTTAAACTCATCTTGGGACATCTATTTATCCTTTAACAAATGTGATGACCAGCCAAACTCCCCACCAACAATATATTTTGTCCGGATCGACCAACTGAGATTAGCCTTGGGTCCAAAAAGTGGGACATTGTCCCACTTCTGATTTACGAAATAATAACACAACCTTAAAAATAATAGTATTTCATTTTTGCCATTTCCGATTTTCATTTATCCTACAACTCTCGAATCATTTCATAAAATCAGACAAGAGTCAAACTCAACATTATTTTCTTGCTGATTTTACCAAATTTATTCACAGCTCATAAACAATTTTTTTTAAAAAATTTATTAATATCATTAAATTCAATGGATAAAAAACCGTCCGGAAAATTTTGGAACCAAATTCTATCATGAACAAATACGAGAAGAGATGCTTGAAAGTATAAATAAAATGAGTGGTTGAAAAAGGGAAGACCCAATGGGATGAGGAGGGAAATAAATGAATTGATTGGGGCAATGGTTAGTGTTCCCTCCAATCCAAACAAAGAGGGCATGAAAGTATGAATATTTAATTATTCATAATTTAAATAAATAATTGGACTCACCTAGATCTTCTTGCCTGTGCATTAGATCTCTTTCAAGTGACCAAAATCATGCTCTAAATTAAATATATTTTTATTTCGGCACCACTATTGGAGTGTCAAATGTGTCAGCATATATTTTTGTAGTAAGTTGACATCTGAATTTAATTACTTCCAATTTCTCGGATTAAATTGAATTTGATCCTAATTAATTTATTAATCATAATTAATATTTTTTTAACCAATATATTTTGACTCCCTGTGTTTCCATCATTCTCATTTCATCTCAATTAACACAAAAAATCAACAACTAAAATCTTAATTGAAAAGCTATATCAAAACTGATGATTCTATAATCTCTATCCTCAATCAAACAATGTATTTTGAATAATATTGTAATTTTATTGCAACACTCACAAGAAAATAATATAACGATTGAAAATAGAATTTCTTATATGAAGTACATGAGTTCGAATGTCATTGAAATCATAATTGGAGTTGAATTTAATGAAGAGTTTCAGTTTTTCTGTGTATAATCTAAAATATAACTAGAAAATTAATAGGTATGTTTGAAATTGATTCGGAATAGTTATTTTGTAATTTCGAAATTATTTTAGTAAAAATTAATTATTTTAAAATCCGAAAATTACAAGTTGGAATGGTCGGGTACGAAAAACTAATTGTAACCATGGGAATGAAGATTTGTAGTTAGGGGGTAAATGAAGATTAATGGGTTGGCTAAGGGAGAAACCTACAAATCACATCAACAAAAAGTGAGAGGGCCAAAAGCTAAAAAAAAACGAAGGGTTTTTATAGTCATTTAAAACCTAAAACCTAAAACCTAAAACCTAAAACCTACAAATAGTGTCAGGTGGTGGAGTGGCAAGTTTAGATATGATTAACACAATAGGACCCCCCACCATTGTTTTTTTTTCCTTTGAATGGTCAATCTCCTTGCTATTTCCTCTCATTTTTTCCCATTGGATTCCTCCTTTTCAAATTTTATTTTACACATATAAATAAAATAAAATAGTTCATCAAATATTTAGCAATACTCATCGTGGTTGAATTATTTATTATAAATAAAATGACAATTACCAATATTTCTTAGATGTTTAATAAATTCAAGCTATAAATTATGTTTTTGTATATATATATAGAAAAATAGTAAGTAGAAATGATAATAAAAATTGAAAAATTGAATTTTTATTAATAGAATATTGTCGGTAAATAAAATACGTTTATTACTATATATTTATAATGATTCTATAAGTTCAAATTTATAAAAATAATACGTTGTATATGAATATTAGCACTATGAAAATTGAGTACTTCATGGTATTGAAATCTAGACCAATTTAAATTGAAACGGACATACTTAAATTAGAACAAATGTAATAATCGGACAAAAACTGTTTAAAAGAAATTTCATTCAAACAATTATTTATTCTAAAAATTTAAATTTATAAAATAAGATGTAAATATTAACATTTGAATTATTGAGTAATTAAATAATTTATAATGCTGAAAAAAATATTAATAAAGAAATAATAAACGGTGGGGGAGCGAGCGTGTGATAAATGCATATCAACAGCTAAGGCAGACGGTGACTTAACCCAACCCGATTACACATCCCAAACCCGATAAACCGACCCGTTGAATGGGTAATGATAAAACCACCCACGGGGCCACACACCCCCACGGAGGTTTACTACTGTGCGCTTCATTATTGTCCGCTTATACCTTGCGTGCACTCCTCATAAATTAAAAATTAAATAAACAAATAAGAAATTAAACCAGGGGTACTTCTGTCAATATCTTCTTTATATAATCTTTCCTTCCGTGCATTTCTCAAAATTTCCATTTCCACTGTACTTTTATCTCTCTCTCTCTCTCTCTGATTTCGATCGCCTCTTCACTGTTTGTGCATTCCGATCTGAGTTCACTGCAAGTTTTCTAGGGTTTGTGAATCAAGTGCTGAAGGAATTTCGATTTCTATTTCACGGTATGTTGATCTTGTTTCTCGATGTTTTCTTACTGTCTGATTTTGGTTAGGTTCTCGTTTTTCAGCTGATTAAGATGCTTATTGTTCTTGTTTTCGGTGTTTCGAAGTGTTTTATGGAGTTTCTGGTGGTAGAATGTGTTTATCTTAACTTTGTTTTGAGAAGTTTTGTGAGATCTCTTTAGATTTTCTCCATTTTTGTGTTTTTATGTTCAATCTGCTATCGATGATGAGTTCATTTTCGGTTTTGGACTGTTTTTGTGAGATAATGGAGGATAGGAAAGAAATAGGAGGATCTAGATCTTATGATTTATGCATGTGTTAGTGTACAATTTAATTTATGAAGAAAATTTTGGTGTCTGCCAAAAAATTTATAGTCAAGTAAATGGTGAATAACTGTAAATCAGCTTAAATGTGCTGATAATTGCTGATTTGAGATTTTTTGGCAGGGTTGTTGAGTAGATCTGAGCAAGATTTGCAGTCGTGGCTTTCTCCTTGGTGGAAGAACAGTATGCAGTGGTGTCTGATAAATGTGTTTCGTAAAGTTGTTTCCTTAAACCTGTATTGCAGAGTGATTCTGTAATTCTTGTTCTCAAATCAAGTTTCCCCTAATTCTTTTCCAAGCTATCATACTTCAGATTTTTCCATGGGATCTAATCTTCTTGTCGTTATCCCCTGCTATGTGCGCAGGATTAGCTGATTTCTGTTTTAACCATTTTCTAAAACTATATTCTTAATCCTTCTCGATCCGGTTTTGTCTTTGAAATCTCGGTTCTTTTGTTGTAATTTCTTGCTCAGTTAATCTACTAGTGGTTTTTGTACTCAGTGTCTGTATCTTTCAGCGAAATACCATTGGATCTCTTGTGATTTTGATCTGGTTTGACGGGTATTGAATTGGTTTACCTCTGGAAGATTATTTAAGTTTTTCATCTAGAAGGGTGGAAAGTAGTTATGGTGTGCCAAGCAGCTGGGCAAACAAGATTCCGGGCATTACATTATGAAAATGGAATTGCTGGGAGTGCCACCATAATTGTTAGAGTAATAGCATGCTTCCAACCTCTACAAGATTGCCAGGTTTGTTTAAATTTTATCCTTAGATTTGTTATGATTCTTTTTTATATTTCTTTATCTTTTAGAAGAATGGGATTCTCCTAAGAACGACAGGTTCTGTGTCTGTTTGACTATGTTCTCAATGTCCTGGATAAGATTCCTTGTTCTTTTCTTTTAGTTGAGGATAATAGAAGGGAAACTTATATTCTTGCTATATTGATTCCTTTTTTCTTGTGTGTATGGCAGGCTGAATATTTCCGTCATTTGCTCAAGCCAGTTACGTAGATTACGATTTGCTTTTGTTTTCAAGTTAAGCTGGAGTTTTTAGTTTTTTTCCTTATTCCTAAAAGAATTTGCGAGTAATCATCAATTTCCAATACAACAAAATCAGCTGGTATGTACTCTCTTGTACGCTTTCTCTAGCTTTTCTATCCTGTTATTCATTAGAAAGTTGATGATTGTTGGTCATTTTATTATCAGGTGATTGTTTTGCATTGATGGGAGAAGACTGTGGGACGTTTCGCCCACATCAGAAGTTTGATTGGCAATCACAAAATTTGAATTCCTTGGCTGTTCCTAACTTGGGGCGTCAAAATTCTACATCTGCCTTCATTAATTCTGGCACTAATATGGTCTCTGCAAATGGAAGTTTCCCAGTGTATGCCCTATCTGGGCTATCTCATCCACGGGCAAGCCAACCAACTGAACCTCATGGTTGGTTTTATTGTTTGCCCCGATTCAGACAGGCCTTCACGCCTGCTTCAAACTCCATTTTGAAAGAAAAACTCCCTGCAAGCCCTTATGGGACTTATCCGGATGCAGTTGTGCCCAATGCTTGGTCAGGGTGTGCTCAAAAGAGATTTCTTGTTTTTGATCAATCAGGGGACCAGACTACCTTGATGTTTAGTTCTGGAATTGCTACTCCCCAAGGTCAGACTTTGTTGACTCCAAAACCTCTTGGTGGTTCTAACTTTAATGGTGAAGTTACTAGAACAATTAGTGATCTGAGTCCTCACTCAGGAGCTATTTTGACTGATGAAAATAATGAAAATCATGAAACTGATGATCAGAGTGAGATGCACGAGGACACTGAAGAACTCAATGCCTTACTATACTCAGATGATGATAGTGACTATAGTGAGGGTGATGAAGTTACCAGCACAGGTCATTCTCCAAGTACAATGACTGCTCACAATAAGCCAAATTGGTTTGAGGAAAGCCCGGAAGAAGTTGCTAGCTGTGCTGGACCAACAAAAAAGAGAAAGCTATTTGATGAAGGTTGTGATCCATCCCTCATGGACACTGCAAGTTCGGTGAATCCCTACAGATCTGTTGATTATGAGGACGGTGTGGAATCAAGTTGTGCCAATGGCAAGAATGTAGAATTAAGTGAGACATGTTCCATATCTAGGAACAAGAATGTGAGAAAGGAAAGGATACTCGAGACAGTTCGCATTCTTCAGAGTATAATTCCTGATGTGAAGGGTAAGAGTGCAATTGCTGTTCTTGATGAAGCAATACATTATTTAAAAGCTTTGAAGGTCAAAGCTCAAGTTCTAGAACTCGGGGCTCTGAGTCAAAGTAGGATTCCGAAACCACCAAGCCATGCTAAATGTTAATTAATTAGTTCTTGCCGATTAGTCTGTTTTATTTGGTGTGTGAATTATGGGATAGGTAAGTGTTGATACGAGTACCAAGATATGAAGCTTGTTATTCCAATGAACTCTTCTTGTGGGTCTGCTGTGTGAAATTGTGATAGAGAAATCTGGCTATACCAGAGGAAAAAGGTTCTCCCCCGTTGAATGTTTAGGGAATGAAACTCACTTTCAACCCATTTTATATTTCTTCTACCCCATCTCAAATCATCAATCTCCACCAGTTCATTGCGCATTTGGGGGGCTAAATTTGCTGGAGTTTGATCTTTGATGGGATTTGGTTAAAATGTGAACTTGAATTTGTGTGTTGTAATTGTTATATCCATGACTTTGTTTCTTACTCTTGCATGCAAGCATTTAGGATATAAGACAGTGATATGTGTTATTTCTGTATGTGTACATTTATATGGGACCACTGAATTGCATTATTTTGCTGCAGGATTCACATGCCTTTGAAATTTACAGGTCCATTTCCCATTGATTAATTTTCAGTCCATATTCAAAATCTGCATTTCTATTATTATTCTTGAAGCATGATATAACATATGAACTCGTATAGATAAGGACACCAAAAATCGATTCATAACATTGACCAAGTCTGTGTAAGTAGATAATTCATTTGCTACACATTTCTACTCTAAGTCGCCATGTGAGTCATCAAAATGGCAGTTTGCTAAGAAATGACATGGTTGTGTCGCATGATTCAGATTGAGGTCGGATTTGAGTATGATCTAAATTCTTACATCAATCACATAAATTAAAACTAAAAATGGAAACAGGACTGTCTAGTGACCAGCATTCGTCTTGCTATCATCCTAATCCTAAAATTAGGTAGGTTTGTTGATCAAATACAATCGACTGAAATTTAACGATTCTCTTTTATTTAGATATGAATATCGCGAAAACTCACCAAATGGTGCATGTGAAAACTATAAATGATAAATATCAATATGGAGCATCTTTTATCAATGGTGGACCTACTAATAGACCTAGTAAAAAAGATGAAGAAAAGTTTGATGTAAATTGAAATGGAAAAAATTGGAAATTTGGTCCTACCTTTTTAGTAGTACATTTAGAACATATAACACCAATTCTTACCCATTTACTTTTTTATAAAATTATTTATTATATAGTTAGGTTTAGTAATTTAAAAATTGGATTAATCAAAGCCATAATTTAAGGTGGAAATTTGCTTATCCATAAGAATTTGGACCTACCCTTATCACCAAATTTAAAGAATCTTATGCCCAAATATTAACCAATTTTATGTATTATTACAGACCGTTTAATTTTACTTTTACTTTTGAGTCAGAATTACAAGTCTCTTTTTTTATCAAATTTAGATGAAGCTGAATCTCGAATTTATTCGAATAAAATTTTAAATTGAGATTTTTTTTAGAGGGTATATACTATTTTTTTTATAATTCAAAAAGAAGATTTTGACAAAATTGAAAGATTTAGATTTAGTGCTTGCCAAATTGGAGAACAATGAATCACAATTTCAAAAGTAATCAAGATTTTCATAAATATATTTGGACCATTAATTTAATAATAGTGATTTATTCAATAATAATAATAACAGTCAACCAACAAAAAAAGAATTGTCAAATTTATTAAATGAGCTATACAATTTATGTAAATATTTGAACAGAAAACTGAATGGAAATGATTTATTTTAATTTAATTTAATGCTTCTATTATTGCACCAAATTACACTGTCAATTTCATTTTTTCCAACTAACTTTATTAAAAAAGGAAAAAGAAATTAAATTTTGCATTCATAGAATTATGATTACTTGCGTTATATTAAATTATTCCCTAATTTAATAAGTATTTAATAAAAATAAATAAAGTCCTCAATTATTTATTGTATATTACTTTTCACACACGACATAATGAAAATGATATCAACCTTTTATATATGTTTGTGTGCCCCCAATTCTATCAACCATCTCTCTCTCTCTCTCTCCCTCTCTCTATGTATTGAATTGAAATGAAGAAGACGACAGCCATGAACGAGTGTTGCATGTGTGGAGATTATGGCTTATCTAGTGAGCTTTTCCAATGCAATTCTTGCCGATTCCGATCGCAACACAGGTAATTTCATCTCGTGTCTTTCAGTTGATTCAATCGATACACTCTCGGTTCATATCATAACATATAAAATTTCATCTGGGTTTCATTCATTATTCATAATTAGCTTTCACTTAATTCAATCGGTAAAGTCTACTCCAGTGTAATTTATATCGATTCTGATCATAAAACATGCAATTTCATCTGGGTATTCGTCCACTATTTATTATTGGGTATCAATCCCTATTGTTCCTTCCAATTCCGATCATATCATTGGTAATCCAATATGAGTTTCTTTTCCTTCTTTCATAATTGACCGTCGTCTTCGTTCAACTAGTAAAATCTCTGAACGATCGTCCAAAACAGAAGACTATCTGTATAGACCTCGAAAGTCTTCTGAAAAAATCTATAGTTTTTGCAGATATTGCAGCAATTTATATCCAAAAGCAGAATCATATGGAATATGCAATTGGTGTTTAAAAAAACAAGAGGAAGAAACAATGGAAAAGGCACAAAATTCATCAAATTCATCATCATCATTCAAAACCAATGGTGAAGAAAATGAAGGAAAGACCAATAATAGCAAGTCAATTAAGGGCTTTAGAGGAACTTTAAGGCTACAAGTAAATACTCCGGTGAAGAAACTCCGGTCACCGGAAGTGTCCCCGTCGGTTACCCGGAAAAGAATTATTACTTATAGAGCTTTGGAGGAAAAACTTAGAAGAACAAAATCAGAAGACATTTCAAATAAAAAACAGAGTTTTGTTAGAAATAAGGTTAGAAGGTATAAACTTTTGGATGAAGTTTCAAGCCAATAATTTTATGATTCATTTTTTTTTTTTAATTTAAATGTTTTTATTTTATAAAAATATGAAAAACCCATATCCTATTTTTACGATCATATTGAAAATTTGACGTTTTCGGATCCGAAATTAGAATCAGAAATATCATAATTCAGTTTAATAACTCTAACTAATTTGATAAAATTTAATAAACACGAGTGAAATGAATCATACAGATCATATATCATGTTATACGAATTCTCCCGTAAACATTAAATATTACAAAATATTTACTCATGTAATATAATAATAAATAATATTTAAATGGTGTGACAATGGACCGACCGCATCTCTAAAATAAATATCTGATATATATGGCGCCAATTAACATGTGAGTCACATCTTACCCAAATAATATTCCAATAAATTGTAAATAATTATTCAAATTTTACAATTAATAAAAAATTTATATAGAAATCCTCATTTGTGACCGTCTTCTTGTAACCTTCTATTTGGATCAATTCTAATTTTTTACTCACTTTCGTATAATTTTTTTATGGTTTAAATACTTTTGACTCCCTTAGACTTTTACATGTGTAACAAATAGTTCACTTGATTCTAAGAAATCCAAAATAGCATACTCGATTTTTATTTTACCTCCGTCCAACTTCTGTTAAGTGGTCTACGTGACACTTCTGATTTTTTTTTTAATTTAAAAAATTAATCACAAATATAAATTTCTCTTTATTCTCTTTCTCTTCTCTCTTTCTTCATCATTTCTTTAGTCCGAAAAAACAAATAACTAAGATTGATTCCAAGATCTGAACTTTGATGGGTGGATCAATACGAAAATAAGTAATCGAAAGAGGGATTGGTGGATAACCCAAGCTTGGGTCCGATTGGTCTGGACACATGGGTTAGATTTGGATTTGAAAAATTGGAATGTGAATTGAGTTTGGTGGATTGCATATGGGCTCAATATCATTATTTGAAAAAAAAAATGGCATTATTGAAGGGTTGAGAGAATAAGAGAGTATGGATGAAGAAAGAGAGAAGAGAGACAAATAAAGTTTATATTTTTTATTTTTTGTTTTAAATTAAAAAAATATATAAGGGGTGTCACGTAGACCACTTAACAGAAGTTGGACGGAAGTAAATTGGCAGGGGAGTAAAATAAAAGTCGCGGGGGCTATTTGAGACTCTTGAGAGTCAAGTGGACTATTTGTTATACATGTAACAGGCGGTTAAAGGTATTAAAACTTTTTTTTATTTATATCGTCCCTCCATACGCTCAAAAACTCGGTAATTTAATAAAATAAAATAAAAAACACTTGTTTAAAAGATTAAACAATGTAATATTATTTATAAAATATATATCATTCATAATCATTAAAAAAAAAAAAAAAGGACAGGAGATCGCGATTGTTCTTTGAAAGGTAGTTAGAGCCCATTGGGCCGGCCCAATAATGAACATGTGGCCTCATTGAAAATTGTGTTGGGCTTACAAGCTTCAATTCATAAATGACAATTTATGGGCCAGTTCACAAACTAGTATATTGGGCCCATTAAATTCTAAAGCCCATTGAATGTAGCAATTATTAATATTTTTATGACTTTAATTTGATCTTAATTATTGACCCTCTTTAGAATTATATGGTCATAATATCTAAAGTTATCTGACCATTAATTATGGTAGGGGACAAAATAAAGTTCCCACCAAAGAATTCTTGCAGAATATTATTACAAATTATTTTATACCAAATTTGATTAATGAGTTTAGTAAAATTAGTTAATAAAACTAAATGGCTGTGACAAAGATTGAACGAAGATCTATTGCAAAAAGAAGGATGGATCGAACTCAAAACCTCATATTCTAATACAATGTTGACCTATCAATTGATTCAAAAACTTATATTTAAAAATAATGAGACGAATATGTATATCTAATATTTGTTTTGTCCTTTAAAATTTTGATTTGTAACACATTTGATTATTCTGATACGTTAATTTACATATTATTCTAAAAACCCTCTTATCAAACTACCGTTTGATATAATGCATTCTGTTTAAAAATGAACTAAGGTTTTGACTCGTTAACTAAATTTGTTAATCGGGTAATCTGAGTTTAATTGATTATTTTGTTCTTTTTTGAATTTGACTCCATACGGTCAGAATATGCATCATTATCGAATATATGTCCT
Source organism: Francoa sonchifolia (assembly GCA_036897585.1). Taxonomy (NCBI): domain Eukaryota; kingdom Viridiplantae; phylum Streptophyta; class Magnoliopsida; order Geraniales; family Francoaceae; genus Francoa; species Francoa sonchifolia. The sequence goes on along the minus strand of JAYMTB010000178.1, from coordinate 673 downwards.
TATTGTAACTTTCAAATTCAAAGAATCTAGTAATATGAAGTACCATCCAAAACTATGCAAAAAAACAAAATACAACACATCAAGAACAATCAAATTCAATTTACCATTTCACATTTATTCAAATTAGTAATTAAATTACTAATAGTTTATCTCATTTAAACACTTAATTCAAATACACCAATATTAAGATATTATAATTTAACTTGGATTCTCCAAATATTCCCATTATTTAATTCTTAATATTCTCTCATCATTTCAATTCAACACTTTATTTTTAAATAATAAGAAATTAAATAAAAAAAGTTAAAGTAAAAGTAAAAAGTCTCACCAATGGGCCCCATTTGGCCCAACTTCTTTAGACCAATCCACAAACTTTATACTTTTTTTCATGCAAATCAAATTTAAATATAATTTTCAATTTTTCAAACTTTGATTACTCACATTTCTCCCTTTGAAGCAAACTTTTTGGGTGCTCCAAGTAATTTTTCTTTCTTTACCATAAATTGTGGACTTCATTTACCATTAAATATGATATGTTGAAATTACAAAATTGCCCTGGTACACATTTGCACCAGGTGCATACAACTATTTAACCAAATTCATCTTTAAATCCTCCATAGCCATAACCTCTCACAGTTATGGCTTTTGCCGCTCCAACTCTCCCCCACCGCCG
>JAYMTB010000177.1:0-17120 GCA_036897585.1 Francoa sonchifolia | reverse complement strand
CTGTTGAAAAAGTTATTTTTTGTACCTCTTCATCTAGAATTTATGGTCAGAAAATTCCGTGGGAATTTTTTTCTATAACCAAATTGTAGAAAATTCTTGAATGATTTTTTTTTTGGGGGATATTAATGTTCTCAATTATAGTGAAATATTATGATTTAGCATTCAAATCTTATTACTTGATGCAATTCAGATTTTCAACAATAATCTAGCTATTGAATAGGAGTATGTTTCGTTCTTAATTCGTGATTCCATAAAACTTACATTCTCAATTTATGAGAAGATGTCAGGAGAGTTGAGAGTTGATGGATAAATTTAAGAGGACCCGATGAAGAGGAGATGATTGTCCAAGGAGATTGAAGATCTTAACCGTGTTTGATTGAATGTTAATACTCCTTGTATTTTGATGTTTTAACAGAATTGTGAAGTCAAAATGTTAGAAATGTTTAGTAAAATTAATATTCATGCTACATATGATTCACAGAATGAATTGGATTAGAGAAGTTATTTTCTCTTGCAATTTATGGAATTACAGTGTTTTGTTTTCCAGATTGTTAGCTCCTTCCTACCGGAAGATATGATTGGCAATCATGTAGATGATGTTATTATCTTATTTGATTTTCTTATGTGCACAATGTTTTATTTTTTAATGAATTTTGTTTGGATATACTGAATTACTAGTTCATATTTTTTTGTATAAATGAAGTGGATATTATTAATCGAATCATGATTAGGGTTTTGATTGTTGAGATGGTACCCATGTTCATTTGATCATGGAATTTCATATGTTCTCATTGTTTGCACCTTTATGCTTTAGCTTTTCAAATTTTATTATGTTGATGGTCTATTTTGTATATATGCCTACAACTGGTGTTTCTGCTATCAAGTTAGTGTTGTTTTATCAGTTTCATAGTTGTTTTAACTTGACACTGTTTTTAGAATTTTGAAAAGATCATTACGCTATTAAGATATTTTAATTGTACATTTTCAATTATATTCTTTCTTCCACAGCTATAAGTGATTACAGGCAATCTCTTCAGTTCCAAAATTTAAATGAGGAGAAGAGAAATATACATTTAGAGGTGCGCTTTGTTGTACTCAGTGTATATGTTTATATCTTTTGTCATTATGATTATTTATATGTTCTTATATTTATCTGGATCTGCAAACGCATAGGTCGTAAGAGGTGGTAGAAGAGTCGAAATTTCAATATATGACATTGTTGTCGGTGATGTTGTGCCCCTTAACATTGGTGATCAGGTAACAAGAAAATTATTCTTGATGTTTATTAAAAACAATAGTATAATGTCTATGATACTTTGGATTAACCATATTAAAAAAATCTTCCGGTAGGTCCCTGCGGATGGAATTTTGATTTATGGGCACTCTCTTTCAATTGATGAATCAAGCATGACTGGAGAGAGCAAAATTGTAAGCCTTTCTTCCTGTAGTGTTAATGTGGCATCTAGAGTGATACTATTTTCAAGATATATTTTTTCCTCGTCAGGTTCACAAGAATGCTAGAAATCCATTTCTGATGTCCGGCTGCAAAGTTGCAGATGGTAGTGGCACCATGCTGGTAAACTTTTGAAACATTGCTTTTTTAATCACATTAGACATGTTCTGATGTCTCTGCTTGTATATGCTTCTAGAAATTATAATTTGTGTGCTGTGAGCACTCCTCAATTAATGCTGCAAGATAAACTATTTAGTTGAATGCTCTCTAATGTAAGTTAGATGGAGTGATCTATGGTTATAATGAGAAGTAAAAGTAGATTAATTCTAAATTTTATTAATACTTCTGGAAACTTTAATTAATTCTTCTGGATATGCTGATGTCTGTGTAAGGTATTGATCTTGGCAACTTAGTTATATGATAAGAAGTTTCAAAGGCAGTCCGATATGCGTTATTGGGCATTAATCTATCACAAGTTTTGGCAACTATTTGACATTGTGTCTCCATACACTATAACTGAAAAACTTAATTGATTGACACTCTTTTAGCATTATGGATTTAAAATATTGCTCTCGCACTGCTAGTCTGCGACTGTTACAAGTTACACTGTAAGTCTATCTATTAAAATAATAGATACTTCTTTTGGCTAATGCTTACCTATAGAATAGATGGAATTTTTTAAGTGACAAGATAGATAATATTGTAATTTCTTTCACTGTTGAGAGAAATAGTGAACAACTTCTAATGCAACTAATTGGAGGAGTGAAACAGCATCTGGCCTGTAGCACAGGTTCAAACGGGGTTGTATTGTGTTCGACCGGTTTGACTTGTGCTGTGCTGTTTCTTCAACATCGTATTATTGCTTCTATATAGATTTACATGCTTGTTCAGACCTTTATGATAACCTTTTAATTGGTTTTAGTTGTTTGTTAATTGAATTCATTGGTAACAGCTTGTTAAACAAGTTCCCTGGTAGTTTTATTCAGTTTTCTTGACTAAAAATCAATGTTCATTTTCAGTTATTTGTGTATTACTGATAGATTTTTAGTTGATTTTTCTGGACTAAAAATCGAATTTGGCCTACTTGTTCAGACATTGTTTAGGTTTTTTTTACCCATTTTTGGCATTTAGAAGTACTAAGATCTAATTTTGGGAATCAGTTCCAATTCACGAGGTTTGGAAAATGAATTTATTTCTATGAGCGCGTTAACTCTTTTAGATGAATGCTATATTTTAATTTGAAGGTGGAAAATGGCAAAATCCTTTGAGCCTTTTAGATATATTATAAATTGAAGTGAGTGTTTGTGTTTATTATAGAGTTTTTCAATTATGACAGATAGTTTTAAAGTGTTAGTGGCATCATTAGAAACAAAGTAGCTTAGAGAAATACTTGTTTTTTTGTGAAATTTATACATTGAATTCAAAACCACTTAGCTGCAAAAATAAATTTAAATTAAAAATAAAAATTCATTTTTGGATAAACTAAACGAATGACCCACAGGTCTGTCTAGGCATGCACTTTCTATTATTTGAAAAAAAATTAATATGTTATGCATTATTTTTTGTTTTGCTTGCACCCTAAAACCAGGATCAATAAATTCTTAAATGATATTTGAAGAAGTTGAACTGCATTCTGGTTTTAACCTTTGCGAAGAAAATCAATTATACTTTGGGAAACATTGTCATGCACTTGTTCTGAAGTAAGGCATGCACCAACACTTACATGGTGTCCCCTAAATAAATTTTAGAGTCTCACTTTTCATTTATCCTTGTACCTCTTCTAGTTAGATAAAGTTGATAACCATGTTGTTTATTAAGTTGGAAATATGGTTAAAAGTGATGTGTATTCAATTTACTATATTTTGCTCCAAAGCTGTCTTCATTGGTTTATTTGATTTCTCTTTAATTTTAGTGAATTTTGTGTAGCTTATGCGTACGTTTTGTAGGTAACAAGTGTTGGGATCAATACCGAGTGGGGATTGCTTATGGCTAGTATATCAGAAGATACTGGTGAAGAAACACCTTTGCAAGTTAGATTTTCTTTCATTCTTTGTTAATTTCTTTTATCATTCGTTCAATTTATCTTGGGTTAATAATAATATTTTTTACATCTATGCTTTCCCTTGAATGACTTGTAATAGGTACGGTTGAATGGAGTTGCCACCTTCATTGGTATAGTTGGACTAACAGTAGCATTTGTTGTCCTTATTGTCCTCCTCACCAGGTGACTAAATCTCTCTAGATGATGTATGCTTGAACTTTAAACTGTTGCACCACATTAATTGAAATTTCCTCAGGTACTTTACTGGCCATTCCCAAAATCCAGATGGAAGTGTTCAGTTTATTGGAGGGAAGACTAGTATGGGTGAGGCCATAGACGGGGCTATTAAAATCGTTACCGTGGCGGTATGATGCATTTTAATTGGATTGTCTTATATAATTTCTCTTGCTTCTTTTCTGTTTTACGATTTACAGTTAGATTTTGAACATATAGGTCACCATTGTAGTAGTTGCTGTGCCAGAAGGGCTTCCCTTAGCTGTTACCTTAACGTAAGTGTACCCAACTTTTTCTATCGTTCCAGAAGATGAGTTAAAATATATGTTCATTTTGTTTGTGTACTTCTCTGCACTTGATCTCAGCTAATTTTCTATTGTTCCATCGTAGTTCATTTTATTTTTGTATCATCTGACCTTGTGTCCTCTTCTACTGTTGAGCGTATGAACTCAAGACTCTATTCTAGTACTTTTTTCATGTCATCTGCTGATTAATACAGCATTTGTTCTTCATTTTTATACATATATAGAGAGAGACACACGCACACACATATCAATAAATACTCTGATTTTGTTCTTCTTTGGCTTATGCTCTGTAATGATACAGCCTTGCTTATTCGATGAGAAAGATGATGGCGGATAAGGCCTTGGTATGTATGAAGAATTTCGTTCTCAGAATTTAGACCTAGACATGAATATATCAAATTTGGCATAGATACTTTATGTGTTGTTTAAAGACGTTCAACTGCAGGTGAGGAGGCTTTCTGCCTGTGAGACAATGGGCTCTGCAACAACTATTTGCAGTGATAAAACAGGAACCTTAACTTTGAATCAGGTGGGTTCATATAGTCTCATCATGTAATATTATTGTAGTAGAGAGAACTGGAGTCTAAAACCATATTTTATTTCAATACTGGATTATGATTGGATTATCTTACGAATGTGATGTCTATGCTTTTATCATTAACTGATATAGAACAAATTAATTTTTTGAACAAAAAATTCACTGCATGATTAAATTTCTGGTGATGTTGAGAAACTTCAGCGTTTGGTCGGTATGGTTAGTAATTACCTAATCTTATTCAGGCGAATTACATGTGGGGAAGAGGATGGATGCAGACTACTATTATTTTTTCTTTTTGATTGCTATTTGGCTTGAGTGCAGAGATTGTAGACTTTAATTTCTCTTGATTTTAAGATGATAGTGGCTTTATTTTCTTTTTGTTAGATGACAGTGGTTGAGGCATATGCTGGTGGCCAAAAAATGGATCCTCCGGACAGTAGCTCACAGTTGTCTCAAATGTTATCCTCTTTACTTATTGAAGGCATTGCACAAAATACAAATGGCAGTGTTTTTATTGCCGAGGTCAGTTCAAGGGATTTGTGTTGGAACTACTACTAATATATAAGAGAACAGTAACGGCAATAGTAAGACTCTGTTGATCTTTTGTGCTGGTTGTTTGCAGGGTGGTGGAGATTTAGAGGTTTCTGGATCTCCAACGGAAAAAGCTATTCTTAACTGGGCACTGAAGGTTTCTTTTAGCTTGATATTAATTCACTAGTAATGATAATTATTATTTTAAAACTAATGTGTCCACTTCCTCTGCAGCTGGGGATGAATTTCGGAGTTGTCCGATCAGAATCATCAATTCTTCATGTCTTCCCATTTAACTCAGAGAAAAAACGAGGCGGTGTTGCCGTAAAACTGGTATTGTAATTGTGAACAATTTTTTAAAGGATTTGACCTTATTTTTTTAAAGGATTTGATGCTACATCATGCTTTTATATTATAATAATTGTTGATGTAATTGCATGATAAGTGTACTGTATGACGTGAAATGCAAAAATATCTCTGATATCATGCGTGATGGATTTTATCTTCACCATTAACTTTTCTGTCGTTTTAGGGATAAGCCAGATTTTAGAAAGTGGTTTATGTTGAATGAAGAAGAACTGATACTCATTAATGCTGACGGCAAAATGATACCCTAAACTGACCATGTTATGGATTTCAAATTCTAGATAGAAGATCTAGAGGTTCTTGAAAACTATCAAATGAATGACTAACAATAGAGAATCACATAAAGCCCTGTTTTATGCAAGTAAACTGCACACCCGAACTGAATTTCTGTAGGGGTCTGTAACTGTGATTTCTGATTTTTTATATGCATATTAAGATGTTCTTTCTTACAAATCTCTATTGTGTCATTTCTTATTACATGTACAGCCCAACTCTCAAGTTCATATACATTGGAAAGGGGCTGCTGAAATAGTCTTAGCCTCATGTGTGTGGTACATCGATTCAAACAGTAGCCGGGTAGCAATGGATGAATCTAAGGTGCGTGATATGTTTGGTAAAATTCTTGGTGCGTTTTCTGTAGTCAACAAACTTCCAGGGAATCGTGGATGAAATGTTATTTTTTTTAAAAATATTTTTTGTAAAGTTTAGTAGTGAAGTAGATCAAACTTTATAATGTTGAATTAAATGTAATTTGAATAATGTTGGAGTATGAAGTTTATATGAGTTGTTGTGGAGGTTATTAGAAACTACGAGAATAATATAGTAATGATTTACTAATTGAGTTACCAAACATTTCTGATTTGCAGATGATGTATTTTAAGAAAGCTATTGAGGATATGGCTGTTGGTAGTTTGCGTTGTGTCGCCATTGCATATAGAACATGTGAAATGGAAGAAGTTCCTACTGATGAAGAGCAACTAACTCATTGGATTTTACCTGAAGACAACCTTGTTTTGTTGGCTGTTGTTGGTATAAAGGTACATGTCACATTTTGTATCTGGTTGTATAATCGAACAGATAGTGTGACCCTGTTGAACTGAATTGGAAGTTGTCATTCATTCCATTTTATAGAGAGAATTCCTCAAGAAAAGATTTATTTAAATACTTCATGAACTTTTACATTTCTCTTATATTTCCAAAGTATAATATTGTTTGGCTTATCAGTGTTTTGAATAATTAGTGCAACCATATTGCTAACATATTAATGTTCAAATGTCAATTTGATTCTCATTCTTTCTGAGAATAATTTTATATTTGTTATGCTATGCAGGATCCTTGTCGACCAGGTGTCAGAGATGCAGTTCAACTCTGCCGAAATGCCGGTGTTAAGGTATTTTGTGTTTCCAAATCTTAGCTAAATATCATGTTAAAACTATGTTCCCAGGAATGATCATGTATATTTTTTCATTGTTGTTGTATTAGCTTTCTAGTGGGATTTTCATATTTTAAAAGTGTAGGAACTGTGCATCAAAGACCTTCCTATTATTTCCATAACTATTTCTGTTCTCTTTCTATGGTTTTTTGAAGTTGGTTATCTGCAAAAAAAAATTCCCTGGAGTCAACACGGTTTACTAGATGTCAGTTGTTCTCTGCATGAACAAGATCGTGTAATTGGTGTTAAAATTTTCCTTTTTTCTTTGTTGCAATTTGTTTTCTTATTCACCTCTCATATCATTCTGGATATGAAGAGATGCATAGGTTTTTTGCATTTCAGGCTGCAGTTGCATGTTTGTGTATAAAATATTAATTTCGAGTCTATTATAATGTCATCTTGAATTCTATTAATATTCTTGTAGTTCTGTCTTCCTTCTCTTCTTACAGAATCTGAAAACTATGACATTTCTAGCACCATCCTAGTAATGCGCAACTATTTATTACATAGATGCTTATTATTTTCCTTCTCAGGAATTGTTAAACATTATACTAATGAGTCTTAGTTACTACATGTGTTATCTGTCACTTACATTTATATGATTCTAATATATAACCGTTAAATGGTTTAACTATTTGTACTTATTTGCAAATAAATAATTGTATACTTCCAAAAGTGTGTTTCCAAATAGAGTTCACTTTATGTTTCTCACGTTTAGAATGTGTTTCCTGATTTTATCTTCGAATTTTTAAATTGTCTACCCTGTTTTGATCATAGTGATCTCATAACCATGGGTTTGAATGCATGGGATATATCTATTGAGTCACCGTTGTAGTTTAAGTATGTCTTTTGACAAATTACATACATTATTTTTCTGCTTCTTGACCATAGGTACGCATGGTAACTGGTGACAATCTTCAGACTGCTAAAGCCATTGCTTTGGAATGTGGGATACTAGGTTCGGATTCAGATGCTACTGAGCCAAATCTTATTGAAGGGAAAACATTCCGTGCCTATTCAGATGCTCAAAGAGAAGATATAGCTGACAAGATATCAGTATGATTCTACTTTGTTTCATTGGATGAATACAATTTATGTATGTATGTCCTACAAAGAAAGCCATGTTTGAAAATTGATAGGTGATGGGAAGGTCTTCTCCCAATGATAAGCTCCTGTTTGTTCAAGCACTGAGAAAGAGAGGTCATGTTGTTGCTGTAACTGGAGATGGCACTAATGATGCACCGGCGCTACATGAGGTTTAACACCATTCTTTTTGTTTTTATTGTTGTTGGTACTATTGTCGTCGTTGGTTTTGTTGCTGTATATGTTATGAATAAATGGTGAGATAGATAATGTATGTCCTGTTTAGAATAATAATTTGGTGGTTTTGGGTCCAGCATGAGTTGCAGTTTGCTCTGGTAATTTGTATCCTAATATTGTGCTGATTGTGGCGGTTGCGTGTCACAAGTCTTGAAAGTATTTGGAAAAGAAAATTTGTATACTGGTGATTGAGTGTGAATTTCAAACATTTAGACTTTTTTAAAATGTGACAAATATTGTATCTTTGTGACTGGCACTTGTCAAAGGTATTAGTTTTGAACAATTGCCATATTATTTTAAGGTCCACTTTTATTGACTCTCTAGTTTCATCTGAGTTTTGTGGTAGTAATCTGCCAAGAAAAGAATTAATTTTCTATCTTTGTTTGGGACTCAACTGTTTTTGAATGCAGGCAGACATTGGTCTTGCAATGGGTATTGCGGGGACGGAAGTTGCAAAGGAGAGCTCAGATATTATTATACTGGATGATAATTTTGCTTCAGTTGTTAAGGTTAGTTTTTGTCCTGTAACTGTGTTTCAATTGCATGCTGAATTTGTTTACAGAAAAGTAGTAAAGCGCAATCTTCTCTCTGTGTCTCTCTCTGAGGAAATACAAAACTCTAAACCTGTTGTTAGCCAAATATAAGACCACATTCAATTCACTGTTGTTATATGGAATTAAATAAATAAGGACATATTTAAGTGTGCTGGACCACATCATTAACTTAATGTTTTGTATTTAAGATAGGGGAGAAACACTGATATTTAGTCTTATTTGCGTTCAGATTATTTTTCTTTTATATTGCATGCAGTTCTTGACCTGTCTCATTTTTTACCCTAGTTCGATGCATGAGTAAATTTGTAACCCTCCAAGTTCATTAGCCTGTACACAATTTAAATACATTGGGTATCTATCATGATGTAAAAGAACTACATTATCTACAATCATGAATTTTGTGATATGCTTGCAGGTTGTTAGATGGGGTCGATCTGTGTATGCGAACATCCAAAAATTCATCCAGTTTCAACTTACTGTTAATGTTGCCGCCTTAATTATTAATGTCGTGGCTGCTATTTCCTCTGGTGATGTTCCACTTAACGCAGTGCAGGTTTGCTCTCTCTCTCTATATATATATATATATATTTGTGTGCTGTGTGGATGTTTACCTTATTTTTGAAACTTTATTTTGCTTGCTCTTTAAACAGCTTCTTTGGGTTAATCTTATTATGGATACCCTTGGAGCATTAGCATTGGCCACCGAACCACCTACAGATCACCTAATGCACAGGCCTCCAGTTGGTCGAAGGTATGTATTTCTGCATGTTGGCATGTGTAAAAGAATTGTGCAATCTTTCATGATTTAGTTTCATATATTATAGATTGGGTCATTGAGCAAAGAATTACGAAGTGTTCAGTCTCCTGTCACCAGGATTTTCTACAGAGAGAGCAAATCAAGAGGATTATAACAGTGGATCTAGTACTAGGGAAATCTTTTGATATTCTAGTCAGTCTCTTTTCTGTTTGAATTCCCCTTTGCTATATTCTGCCATATAAAATTTGGAAATTCCCTTCTCTGAGGAAAGCTAATATTTGATCAGTTTAAAATAGCAAGGAACATAATTGGTTGGTGGGTTTGAGTTGCTCTGATTCAAATTGAATAACATCCTAAGCATTAGTAGCATCCTACTGTGCAAAGGATGGAGAGACTAGCCACTTTGTAAGGATGGTTTACTTTTTAGACCAATGTTTCCATTAGACATTGACCTGGACCATGTCAAATTTAAAAATTGTTGTTTTTCTTTCAGTTCCTTACTTTCTTAATCCTTTCATGTTTCTGCAAATTTAGCAATTAGAAATATTTGGTTGGTGATTTACGGAACCACGCTGATTGTATCTTGTATGCTTCCAGAGAGCCTCTTATAACAAATATCATGTGGAGGAATTTGTTGATACAGGTATAGAGCTTCTCTTCCTTATCTAGAGCCATTATGAAATTTTGAGGTAAATAGCGTGTGTTTATGGCATTACCTAAATGAAAGTTGTCATTTGTTTGGAAACTTTCAGGCTTTGTATCAAGTTTCTGTCTTGCTTGTCCTAAATTTCCGAGGTAAAAGCATACTGAATTTGGAGCATGAGAGCAGTGACCATGCTAACAAAGTGAAGAATACTCTGATATTCAATGCATTTGTTCTATGTCAAGTAAGTGTATCTCAGAAGTAACATGTTTTCCTTATAAGCACGGTAATAGTTCCTTATTAAGTTGCTGTAACTATATTTTCAACCTTTGAGGTTTCCAAGTTAATTTATTAATGCCCATTTACCAAAGTGGAGACAGATTTCTGGGTCATGACATGAGTTTCAAAAGCAACATAAAAATGAAATTACATTGGTTCAGTTATCTTTGTGTTTATTTTAACTTATTTTGGATTTTCTTTGTTCTTGGCTTTTAAATGTTATTTCCCAATCAAGCTCTTCAAATTTTTTTCACATTTTTATGTTGGTAATTGTGACAGCAACTTAGTAATACCTGCTCTCTCTCTCTCTCTCTCTTCCCATATTAGTCAGGCTTACCTCTTGATTTCTAGTTATTGGTTATATATATTCATTTCTACTGCAAAGCACATGAGGAGCTAACCTTTGAAACTGCAGGTCTTTAATGAATTCAATGCTCGGAAGCCGGATGAGTTTAATGTATTTAAAGGAGTCACTAAAAACCGGCTTTTCATGGGAATAGTGGGACTTACAGTTGTCCTTCAGGTAGACGTTTACTCCCTTTCTTCTAGGGTACGGGGATGGTAGGTTTAGATGTTGCTTTGTCTTACATCTTACTTTTTCCTGTGTTAGGTCATTATCATCTTCTTTCTTGGGAAGTTCATGAAGACTGTAACGCTTAGTTGGCAGCAGTGGCTGGTGTCAGTTGTTATTGGCGTGATCAGGTATTTGAACCACAGCATCTTTTTAGCATCTCAGTTGTAGATATGTCCAAGTTTTTAATAAACGATGACACTTAATTGGGAAATCCTATTCTTAGTAATTTTCACAGTAACTGACAAGGACCTCCCATTTCTATTTTTCTTTAATCAGCTGGCCTTTGGCTGTTATTGGGAAACTAATACCCGTTCGAGAAACTCCCCTTAGTCAGTACTTCACTCGGTTATTTAGAAAATGTAATCCGCGTAGAAGAAGTTCTCATGGTAAGGACTGAAAGTTATTTTCTATATTCTTTTTCCAGATCATCTGATTGCTGGTTTTTAATGTGCTTTTGTGTTTGTAATTCTCTCAGGTAGTAGTGGTCAACATTTGGAGAAATGAAAGGGATCCATCTCGAGGGCAGCTCCCTTTTTTGTTCATTTATTTGTGTGCTTTGCAGGGTATGACAGATTTACGCGGATCCAATACACGCTTTTGTTGGTGAATGTAAATACGAGAAGAAATTCCACCTTTTTTTTGTTTCACTAGAATTGTATTACACAATTACTAACAAGAAAGGATACAGGAGAAAGCTGGTAACTTTTGGGGTCTTTGTTGATATACTTGTGCAGTATTTTATGATGTTACTTTAATATGGTTGCGCCCTATCTTTTGATGGATTGATGTACTGATGTACATTTCCGCTCTCTTTGTAGCGCTTTCTTTGGATTATGAGAAATTGTGGGGAATATAAACCCTGAATGTTTCAAAATGCCTATAAATATGAATTGTGGTGCTTTTCAGTCAGCCAGATTAACAAATTAAGATTAAAGAAACACGCAGAAGTGATGCAACTATTTATGGCAGGCCGTAGGGTAACAAATGTCTCAGTGCATAAAATTTATAAATTTATGGATTTAAGTAGTCAAATTCATATTAAGAAACAGTTACGGGATCAGAAAATAAATGACAAGGCGGATATGATTGAAGCATAAAATATATTAACAGTTAACAAACTTTGTACTTGTGGTTAATACAAATGTGAATATAAGATTCATATGTAATTTTTTCTTTTCTATAAGGATGTTAAGGTGTTATACTACATCATGCAACGTACATTCTAAATCATCATAAATAGAACTTCGTTTTGGTTTTATATATCTGTTTATTACATGTACATAGTAATAAAACATTGGACACTAGCATTAATAATAATGGGAACTTTCCTTATCATTAACATCGCAAGCATCTATTTTATAATCTTGTATCTAGTACGAAACTTGGACTTTCATAAAAGTTGGTACAATTTCGTAATTTTGTAGATTATTATGAATTAATTTTTATATTTGAAACCAAACCATATTCTATGTGGTGCCAGCTAATTTTTGTGCTCTTAAATCTCTCTTTATAATCACTATACAATATCATATAGTTTGATTATGAAGTTGGTTTCATATATATTGAATTAATAATTAAATAAAACTATGAGATTTACAAAAGCTTTTTTTTAATTGAAATTAACATTTCAATACTAATTTTTAAAGTAAAGCAAATATGTGTGAGTATTAAGTTCATATTCTAACAATTCATTAAAAATAATCCAAGTGGGAGGAGGATTTAGTCAAAGGTGCCCGACATTAGCGGGCAGCCGCAATTAATAAAACAAAACAAAAATGAGACGTCATGCACACGTGTTTGGTAACTCAAAACTCATCCGTACATCCTTAAAAGTCTGTTTGGATAATTTTCTGGGGAAAATAAATTGGTGAACGATAATGCAGGAGGAGGAAGAAGATGATGGATGGAAGGAAGAGATTGGAGAGAATTAAGTGTAGAGAGGAAGAAAGACTTGAAGTGGTGGATTTAAGTTGCATGTCTTTAGAATCACTTTCAAATCCTTCTCTCAATTTATTCTCTATTTGCAAATTAGATCTTTCTAATAACAATCTTCAGGTATTTTCATTTTCTCACCACCCAAACAAAGTTTTTTATTTTATTTTTGGATTTATAATATGTTATACGGTGAAATTCCATCTACTTCCAATCTCATCTGTATCTATGTAAACTGGATTCAATTCAAATACATGACCAAACAATAGAGAGTGTTTATGAGAAAAACTGGATTGATGTTTATTATGTTATATTAGAAAGAGTTATTTTTATTGATAAAAAAAGAGATATTTTCAAGATTTTTCCGATGTGAAATTGTCAAACACATGGCTAGAATTTTACATATTAGGTATCAAAGTTTTATCTTTAATTAGGCATAGTTTTGATTCTTACCTAATTTTTTTTTTTGTCTTGTTATGTTCTTCTTTTTAATTATATGTAGGAATATTTATTGATGATATTGGTAAAATAAATAAAGTATTGTGCAAAAATCTAACAAGAAAATGAAAAAATAAAAAAAATGAATATGACAGAACGTATCAGAATCATTAACAGCAAGACTGCTAAATGTGGTGGTGTTAGATGTGCATTCAAATCAGCTCAGATCTCTTCCTAACTCCATTGGTTGTTTGTCAAAGCTCAAGATTTTGAATGTTTCTGGCAACCTTCTTGAATCCCTTCCTAAATCTATTCACAATTGCAGGTTTGCTTTTCTTTTTTCTCTATCCTTTGTTAATGTTTCATTATAATTCATCAACCAATTTGGTTTGATAATGCTAGAATATAATTATCTATTGGTAGTTTTACTTAATATCAAAAACCAATTAACTCCCATTTAAAAAATGAGAGGATGACCTACACCGGTGTTTATGGGTAAAACTTGTTAAAAGAATTAAGTCGACCTATTGCTTATTAGTTTACCTTTTTGGATCAGTTAATAATTCAATAAATCTTATAATTATCTTGTCTCAATTGTATAAAAATTTAAATTTGCAAGTGGTATATATCCAAACATAAAATACATATATGCCGAGATCATGAAATCAATTTTTTCAAAAGTGGATTTTATTATAATCATCGAGATTCCCCATCGTTCTCGATTCAAAAAATCAATAGAGTAATATATGCACTAAATCAATGGTATAATTAAAATCTCTCCATAAACTAAGTGATGTTGATGGTACACTCTTATTTTATAACATTTAAAATGCTTATTAATTATAAAAAGAGGAATAATCACTTTCATTGAAAGAAAATGTCAAGATTTTTACCTTTCTTTTTTGAGATGATTGAGACTTATGACCTTTATAATTTGTAGCCTAAATATGTCTCTTGGAGATGTTGAAATAGTAAATTAGTGTATTTATGCAACAACCCCACCCACAACTTTCCACTCCAATATTTGTGTCAAATATGATTATGGTTTAGTAGGCATTAGATTTTTGGTTAATCAAACACATAACCTAGGCCTAATTCTCACAAATATAAAAGAAAAACTTGTTAAAAATTAGGTCTATCTTCCTTAAGATATTCTTAATCTTTGTCAAATTCATTAAGAGGAGAAAAAGAGAATAGAGGTATTCCCTTCCATTGTATAATATTATAAACACTAAATTATGGTGTATTCAATACTTGATCAATAGTAAATATGTGGATGTGTTTTAAGTAATAACAACTAATAAGTTAATGTTTGATTGATTAATACATTCTTCAAGTAATAGAAAATACAAACATATTTACAATTGACAAATCTCATTTAACCAATTAATACTTTTTTTAATGTTTATAGATCCTTGGAGGAATTGAATGCAAACTTCAACAAGCTAAGCAAACTACCAGAGCGCATTGGACATGACCTTATCAACCTCAAGAAAATATCAGTAAACTCGAACAAATTAGTATTCCTCCCTCACTCCATCACTCACCTCACCAATCTTCGCACATTAGACGCTCGCCTTAACTGCCTAGGTTCGCTCCCTGAAGGCCTAGAAAATCTTACCAACCTGGAAACCCTTAACATTAGCCAAAACTTTCAGTACCTCACAGCCTTACCATACTCCATAGGCCTTCTCTTTTCGCTCGTGGAATTAGACGTAAGTTACAATAGTATCACCTCTTTACCGGACTCTATGGGCTGCCTTAAGAAGCTCCAAAAGCTTAGTGTTGAAGGGAATCCTTTGATTTCGCCTCCTATGGAACTTTTCGAGCAAAATTTGCACGCTGTGAAGGTGTATTTGAGTGAGAAAATGAATGCAGGACATAAGAGTCCTACTAAAAAGAAAACATGGGTTGGTAAGTTGGTTAAATATGGTACTTTTCATGGAAATATGGGATCGAATGTTGCGGATTACGAGAAGGAAGAATTTATTGGGTCAGATTATCGGACCATTGATACTCTTGCTTCGCCTAGGTATATGGGGATGTTTTCACCTCGTCGCTTGTTTTCTCCTAGGAGTTACTTCACCAGATGATTGCGTGGAAAAGAAACTGTTTCTCTTTGTGAATTTTTGTAATAATTGAAAAATCACCCTTAGTTTAAAAGAAGATTTGAACTTGATATGAATAATTTTATTTGTGGCTGCTAGGTCCACCTGTTGAAGTTTTATCTGTGAATTATTGACTTTTGTTATTAATTAGGGGTTGTGATGTAAATTTTGTAGGTTTAGAATGACTAATATCAAGAATTTGATGTTTATTAGAGACTAGTACTGCACTCGTGCTATGTTCCACAATCTTCTCCATTGCGTAGCGGTTTTTCATTTGATTTATTATTGTAAACCTGAAATGCAGAGTTAATAATAAGGAAAACGAAACAGTATCATACTTTTATCTGTGCACGTAACGTATATTCTTGATAACCGAATATCTGATTTTTTCTTAGACGCACACTATTATATAAAGACACAGTCGAGCGAGAATCATATGAAAATGTATACAAAAACTTAAGGACCTCTAATATTAGAGAATAAAGAGTCGACTTATTATGTATACACAAAAAAACTTGATTTCACAAAGTGTTGTTATATTGTAATTATAAAATTGGAAAGATGAAATCTTCAAAACTCCTTCTTTCGATTGTTTGGCATTTGCTTCATAGCAAAAGTTGATATAGGTATCACGTTCAGAATATTCTGTGAAAATGACAATGAGTTGGTTGATAAAATATATATAATATATATCACGATGGAATTAATCCTAAGGTAACAAAAGTTAAAGATCAATATCAAAGCAGCATGCATAAGTTATATTTATAGAAGATGTAATATGTATGTATGCATATTAAAGCACTCCTAACTTCATTGTGCAGGGAAAACTGAATATTGAGAACTTGTGAAGAGAAAGAATATTCATCATCTATAAACAACAACATTGCAAATTGAAGATGCGGATATAAATCGATAAAAAAAATGATTATGATCTGGTATGAAGAGTTGCAGCAAAGCAAAAGCAGCAACGATAGGGACATTGTAAAGAGACAGCAAAATGCATTGATTTTATGTGTAACATTAAAATGGAAATTATACTATGTTTGTACCTCAATAGTATATAAAAGAAACACGTCTCATGTTTGCATTTTGTGCATATCATACAATATAGATAAAGCGCAACCACTTATTTGATTTACTATTTGTGTATGTAAATATATTGAAACTGTGAAACCACTTAAGAACCTAAACTGAAGCCTTTTGTTGCTCATATATTCACTACTTTGATCATAATCTAATACACTGTAATAGCAAGGAAAAATAAACTCACACTAACAAGTTATGCAAACATTTGACAAATAAAGAAATAATCACCATAGTCTTTGAATTAAAATTATCATTATAAAATGCAATAAGTGAAGAAATATATAATTATTTACAAAAAAGGAATACTTACAACAAAACGAAGCTGTCTAATGCCAAATAGCTTGATTATATGAATTTCTTCAGAACCTGTCAAGTAGCAGTGGATGAATTTGTAGAATAATGAATCATCAATGGTAATGTATTACAAAATACATTATGAATAGTTCAGAATTGGAAATACTTTTCGATCTTGATAGATTTTTCACATCGTAAGCACGAAAGTGGTAAATCATCCTCGGCTTGTATAACA
>JAYMTB010000176.1:0-17154 GCA_036897585.1 Francoa sonchifolia | reverse complement strand
TGATTTCTAGTAAGATTACGCCAATGTCATAGACATCGTTCCTGTCTTCGTGTTCGGGCCTGCATACAGAAAGAAATCAACACAACAATGTTACATATACTTTGTATAGGCCATCAAATAAGCACCGGGTGTTCACACAATTCCTCGAGGTCACTGATGCGGCTTATGTACAATTTGGTGTGATTTCAGGAGAGTGATTCTCGGATTTCAAGAAAAATGTTTAGGGAAGCTTCACTAGCTTTCCCTAAAATCACCACGAAATCCAGGAATCACTGCCAAAAGCCTAAGGCTGGGATTATGAATTTAGTTCATACCTCTTTTTAAAACCATCTCTTGTTCTTGTAGGAGCTCCAGCGGACGCCTGAAAATGTTGGAAAGTGAACAATAACACAGAGATGTCACATCAAGATCTAATGAAAAAGGCTCGAGTTTTGTTGCCATACCCATCTTCTATTTTCAGCTAACAGAGACAGATTATAACTACTGATTTTTGCGTGAAAATTTTGATCCAGTAAAACATCTTTTATCTTTACATTATTCGAATAAACACCGGGTACAATTCCTGTATGCAGGAACTGGATGCCCTTCACAACTCCAATAGCGGCAGCAATTCTTTGTATCCAAGTAAGCTTTTCTTTTGGAACTTCTGCCACACCAAGTTTGAACGAAATCGAGTAAATAGAAGTGGAAACCAGATATACAAGTTTATGAAGTCGATTTACCAGAGACAGAGCTTCTTAATGTTCCACTAGGAACAAACTCAAGTACAAGATATATATTCTCGACGCTTGAATCATCTGCATAGCACTCAAAGCAGTGTCCAAGCGCACTGACCAAATGGGTGTGTCGGAGTTTTGAAATTTGCTCGATGTGGTGTGTATAGGTCTGTAAGCTATGCCTCTTCGCCATTTTTAAGCTTCTAATAGCAACAACGGATCCATCGGGGAGTATTCCTCTGTATATCTGAAATTATAAAACCCGTAAGTATATTCTTGTTTCGACAAGAAAAATCTTACATGATCAAACTGTTAAGCGTGAAAACATCGAAAGCCTACCTGACCACGAGAACCTTCACCTATGAAACTTGATGCGTCAAAATTATTCGTAGCATCCTTAATCTCCTCAAGAGCAAAGGTTCGATAAGTAGGAGGGCCAAGTGCTCCGAGTTTTATAGTTTGTGAAATGTACCCTGCAGGCAAGAGAATTTTTAATCAGAAATATATCTTGTATGTTTAACTCGACTTGAAAATGTAGCTGTCTTACTTCCATCTGAAAGTAGCTTTGCGGTGTCTACAATTGACGTATTCTCTCTTATTAATCTTGTCGGAATTTCTTTAGTAGTTTCTTTAGCGTATACTCTTCTAGTCACCATGAAAACAAGACCAATGATTGCAATTCCTCCAACCGTTCCTCCCATTATACTCGATGTGATGCCTACTTTACCAAGCTGTTTTTTGTCGTTATGTTCACGCGGTAAAACTTTGACAGCAAGAGCTTCATTTCTGCAAAACAAATATGGATGCTGCTCTTGTTTCCCACCCGACAAACAATTCTCCGCATACAATGCAACTTTCCTTTTGGATTTAAATTTCAGACAACTTGGTACTTCTCCGGTCAAAAGATTCGATGACAAATTTGCATAAACAAGTTCAGAATTGCAAGAGGTGTTTTCGGAAAGCATTCCGGTGAATCTGTTTCCTGATACATCAAGATATGTAATGGATGGCAGTGACAATAATGATGGCGAAAATGGTCCTACAAATCCATTCAATGAAATATCTAGCTTTTGAAGCTGACAAAAGGATTCTAACTCAGAAGGAATTCCGAATTGAAATCTGTTCTTCCTGAGCAAAAGGGTACTCAATTTTGTATGCAAATTGGGGAAATGAGGTCCAAAACCATTATCATCCAAATCAAGAACTTGAAGGTTTCTCAATCTACTCAAATCAGGAACTTCCCCAGATAAATAATTACTCGAAACAGAAAGAACTCGAAGATTTTCCATACTTGTTATACAATTTGGCAATGACCCATTAAATGAATTGTTCTTCAAACTCAAAACAGATAAAATTGGAAGCAAATTCAACCAATTAGGCACATACCCACTGAACTTATTATCATCAAGAATAACAGTTTGAAGATTCTTCAACAATGAAAGCTGAAATGGAACAACACCATTAAAATAATTAGAACTTACATTCAGAATCTCTATTGAATACAAATTTCCAATACTTTCAGGCAATGGACCCCATAACCCTAAAGAAACCAGAGAAAGTACTTTCAAGCTTGACAAATCACCAAGAGCTTCAAAAAACCCATCAATGGAGAAATTTAGGGGTAATGTGGGAAACTCATTGTTCCCAATAATGTGAAGTTGAGTTAAATTATCTTCATAGCAAGATAAAGTAAGAGATGGGTTTGGTTCAATGTTGCAAAAATTAGTAGTTGAATCAAAACTACTACTTAAAGCAAATGGGAAATTGAGAAGTTTCTGGATTTTGAGTAGGGTTTGAGATTGGGTTGAATGTAACTGGTTAGAATGGTGAAGAGAAATCAAAATGATGAAAATGAAGAACTGAAATGAAAGGGAGAATGATTTTGCCATTATTGGAGAGGGAAATCTGAAATGGGTTTAAAGGAATTCGGGAGATGGGAAAAGGGTTTTGAAGAAAAACTCCATTGATGGATAAAGATGAGCTTTTTTGAGTTTCTGGTTTGGGGGTTTGCTGCCATTTGTTGTTTTGGTGCAGTAAGCTCTGGTGAAAAGCCATTAGTGGAGAAGAAAATTCCAAATTTGGTATGCCATAAATAAATATTTTCTATTTTTTTTTTTTTTTTAATTTCACATTTAATATGATTTATTCAACAAAATATTTGTTCTATTTTTTGAAACTGTTTAATTTAGTTTTTCAAATTTGGTATATTAATTAAATTTTTATAGTTATATTAAAAACAAGAATTTTATAGATTAAATAAGAATAATGAAAAATATGTGTATTTGGTGATTCCTAAGAAGAAAACAAATATGAAATGAAAATTCAATAAAAAGATTTGTCCCATTTGCTCAATATTTAATGACATAGATCCTTCTGGATTTTTATGTTTTTCTTATTTTAAAATTTTCTTTTTTGTATTTACAGTTATACAAATCCACACTTTAATATTGGTATTTTTCTCTTGATTTAGGAACTAATTGAAAAAGGAAAACAAATATTTTTAGATTAGAGAATTGTTTTTATTAAATTGGGTTCTAAAACTTAGTTACCTATAATATGAATGTTACATATTTCTAACATAAATTCGGTCCTTTTATCGTTACAGTGAGAGACTCGACTCTCACTTGACTTATGTCAGACGCATCCAACATTTTTCCCATGAAGTGTTGACTTGGAAATGATCGAAAAAATTTCAAAGAACTCAGAGATTCTCTTATAAGAAAGAGTCTTAACCTAGAATTTATAAGATAATATATATAATTATAATTATTGTAAAATTAAAATCACATGTTGGAAATTGAATAATTCCAAGTTTTAACTAGAAAGAACCACACATAAGGATATTTGTCTGTCTCTAATTATATAAAAACCTTGAACAAAACAAAGAGAAAAGACAGAAGAATGTGGGCTCACATTTTCTAAGATTCACGAGAAAGTTTGAAGCAAAATTAAATAGAATGTACAAAAGTGACTTTATACAAATTCAAATATACATTCATCATGTCACTTTCACTACTTTTTATTTCAGTATATTTGCTGTATTTCTTTTAGCTATTAATATATGTCAGCCCAGTTATAAATATCGCAAGTTCCCTCTTGTTATAATTATCGATTATCGATTAATTAAAAATCTTAAACTGTTAAATAATATGTATATCTAACATTTCTATTATTTAATAATATTTTTCACACGAAAGATGAAAGTTTTCGTGAATTATCGATTATAACCCAAAAACTTAAATTGTTAAATAATGGATCCAATATGTATATCTAACACTCGTCTTCACGCAAAAACTAATTTTAGATCTAACCCTCTCATTACGTAAATCGAAAATTTTGTCCGCTTGAAAGGTGAACAAGCATAACCTTACTTTGACTCTAACATATTCAATACTCTCACCAAACATAATATGTGAAAAACTGGAGATCTGGAGATAAATTGATAGTGATATTTGAATATAGGATCTTATACTCTAATAATATGTTAAACTACCACTCGACTCAAAAACTTAAGCATATATGTAATGCACCGAACATGTGGGAGAGTCGAGCATATGGGAGCCACTTTAATTTTTAACTTATCTTGCGCTTATTTTTAAATAGAGACTACCGGGATCAAATTTGAGACATTTGAGAAAATTAACTTTGATACTATATTGCACTATTATTGACAAAAAAACTTAAACTATTAGATAATAAGCTCACTGTATATATTTAACTATGCATTTGTTTTATTAGAAAAAAAAAAAAACTATGCATGTGTTTAACTATTAAGCTTGTTAACACCTGATTTTCTTTATATATTTATTTTAAGAATCGAAGCATATAAAACTAAATTTCAATGAATCATGAGAACATGGTCAATCTAACACTTAAGACACCTAAATTGGAGATTCCGTTAGGAAGTTGAATCCGAGGAAGTTAATCTCCGAATTCTAGATGATTTATTGAGAAAGCTCTAGTCACATGATTATATTTGAGTAGTCGAAGAGACCTTGTACGGGATCCTGAGGCGAATTGGGGGGAAAATTCTTTCTTCCACCAGGTGGAGCACTCTCTAAGTGGTGAAAATTATGTAAGCAATAGTTTAGTGTTGAGCAGCACCACTCATGAGAAAGTTTTCACCAGTGCTTGTGGAGTTCACAGCTCCAGTAAAATGCACAGTTTTTACCATGTGAAAGAAAGAATCTCTCGGAAGTGGGAGTCCTATAGTGACTTTTTTTCAGTTTGAATCAAACTGAAACAGTAAGTCCCCCCTTTCACCACCAGCTTTTCTCCAATCCTAAGATAGACCACACAATGGACAAATAATAGGCCGAAAAAAAATATATATAGAAAAAGAAAAATATAAAACAAAACAGAATTCCCTATTATTCGTGATGAAAGTGTCCCATTTGGGACGGGGAATAATCCTCTCTATCCTGCTACTCTACCATCCTTATATCGTAAGAATTATGGATACAGATTTTTAAAAATTAGCCAATTAAGTACAAAGCCCTGTTTAAATTTTCTTAAGTTTGATAAACTGACAGTTTTAGCAGCAATTAATGAAGAAATAATCAAATAAAGTATGGAGAAAATACCTAGTTAAGTATCGAAGAAAGAAGAAACCTGTTGTAATGCTTTCAATCTTCAATCACATATTTGTTTCTTCTTGCACCAAAAGCAAATCTCTGCACAAAAACAAGAAATTTGTGACTACCAATTGGCATATGACCGACGATGAATTCGAGTAGTTTCAGTCAAAATGAGACGAGAGAAGTTTTTTCGTATCTTAACTGAGAATATCTGGGAATAGGCTTTCAGGCCAGTGAGGAAACGGATATAAGTAGGTCTCGTTGATCCATTGGCAGGAATCGCTCTTATATTTGGAACTAGGTATTCTGCAACCTGTGAATTTGATGAAAGAAAAGTATGTTTTATGCATCTATGTTTACATCTTGATGCATGTCGAGAATATAATCTTACCACTTCAGCTGGTTCAGCTAAAACGTTAATGAAAAATTTGGCCTGCAAGAAACGAGATATTAAATATGGTGAGGGGAAGCTACGTAAGAGGAAACATACAATACAAGTTCGTATATGTATAACACCTGCTTTGTATTAGCACCGGACATGAGAAGATCAGTTGTAACCATTCCTGGCTGCAAAACAACGTAAATGGCTAAGAGAAGACAAAATAGAGAACAAGCAAACCGTGCTAAATGATTAGGACATAGCTTTAGAAAAAGCATACCGACAGATTGTGCACTACAACATTTTTAACATCTTGCATTCGCAATTCTGCCTGTGAAGAAAAAAAATTAATACCCTCGATTAGAAGGGATCAGTGGATTTTCCGTTTTGAACCTGTCAAACAGTATTATAACTTCAGAAAGGTCAGCATGTACCTGTAATGATTTTGTTAAATGCACCACACTGCGTTTAGTTGCCCCATATGCAGCAAATCTATCATAACGGAAAATGAAAATATCAACATATGACCTAAAAACTGAGCCTATTTTAATATTCCACATTCATGAACTTGGCAACATCATTAGGACAACAGTTTTGCAGTAAAACTCACAATAGATCATAAGAAAATGAATAAATTTCAGTCACATCAATTTTCGCTACTTTACTCATGTAATGACGACATGAAACTTGATACCTAGGGGTTGGCCTTCCATCTGAACCAGCTCCATCAATGTTGAAAATATGACCCCCTCGTGACTGGCTCAACATCATTTTCATAGCCTAAAGAACAAGTAAACAACCAAAAATGACAAATTGGCATGCAAAATACAACTTAGGAACAAAGAAAAATTTCCAACCTCACGGCAACACAGCATTAAACCAAGGGTGTTTGTAGTGACTACTTCACTACATAAAAAGAGGACAACACAAAAACTATTATTAGAGGCTGAAAAGTGGGATTGCTAAAAATGAATATAAATACGAAGCATAGCATGAGAGCGCACATTAGATCTTCGTCTGAGGCTTCTGCCAGAGGTTTATAGCTATATGCATTTGATCCTGCATTATTGATCTGCATCATTCTCAAGATAAGGTATATCGGAGAGTCAAACTGCTGAAGATTATCTAGACCAGGAATAATATGTAGCACCGAAAAGTAGTGAAAATTCTAATATCTGGTACTATGTAGAACTAGAAATGTTTGGAATTAATTTTATGAACAAAGAAATTTATCTGAAAAAAAGTACCCATATATCAATGTATTTTAGGTTTTGCTGCGCAAATGCAACCAAAATCTTCACATCCTGCCCCTCTCTAACATCACACACGGTACCCTGAAATGAAAGGGAATCAACAGCTTCAACACGAAACTATAATAAGTAAATAAGGGAGAATGAATACATACAGAAAATAGAAGGAAGAAGATATTAAGGGAAAGAAAGTCTTGGAGGAGGTACCCACACATGCTGCTCCCCAAATTCTTCTCTCAGGTTCTGAACTGTTGATTCCACCCGTTCAGCTGTTAACAGATCAGTTAAGAAAAACTCTGATAAGTTGGTGTTAAACTGAATTCTTGAAATAAATTTGAAGCTATTAGTTTACTTTTTTGGATAGGTTTGGCTTATGATATTGAGCACATGATATAGATACCCAGGATTGGTTGAACAGCCTATACATTTACGATCTGATGTAACTACTGATAATAATATACAGCAGTGTAAATCTGGTACTAGATTTGCCTTCAATATCGGCACACAGTTTAAGGTGTTACCTGATCTTGAGCAAATTAGGACATTGTCACCTGCTTTCAGAAACTCTTTGGCCATTGCATATCCTATTCCTAAATAAAAAGATATACAGGCAATTAAGCAAACAGAATAACAAAGGCATATGTTTGTTTGAAGAAGAGAGAAACAATTACATGCAAGCATTATCCCCATCCCTCAAGACTGACTGTAGCCTCCAACTAAATTTCAATTCCCTTGGATTCTTGTACATTACCATCCACCCTAATTACGACAAAGTCATAAACCCCTCTTAGTCACTCCATTCTGATATTTCAACTATAATTATACTTGCAAAACTCTAACAGAATATCTAATCCCTAATCTTCTCAAGGAAGAGATTGTTAACATTGTCACAGGTGACAGGCATGAACTGGCCAGTCTGGTAAAGAAAATTACAAGATACACATGATAATTGACATTAGAACCTTCACAATTTTTGTCTCACAGTTTCACAACTCTCCAAATCAATGACAATCAACATAATCAAAAATACAAAATCTCTCATCAAATTCACTTCTATAAACAATAGTTAGGTTACAAACATTACCTAGAACATAAACTCAACTAATTTAAAAAAAAAAAATTGTAAAATACAATTACACTCATTCAAACCTTTCGTTGAACCAGTGATCAATACGTTGTAAGGAGGAACCATCGGCTCTCGATTCAAAGAATTCTCAGCCTTAATCACTGCAGAATGAACAACAGAAACACTAGACCTAACATTAACAGATTTATGGCGGGAAACAACAACACTCGATGAACAGTGAAGCTGAGATTGGCGATTACAGTCGCCCGATTCATACAAAGAACAGACAAGCAAATTATGATTTACGGTAGTAGATGAAAGAGGAAAAAGGAGAGACGGAGAACGAATGTGTACGGAAACAGAAACCGCCATTATTAGAGAAAAAAAAAGCTTCAAAACCCGCTCGGCAGCACAATTCAGGCGAACGGATAAATGAACGTTACTGTTTGGGAAATGAACAATATTTTTACACGTGTAATCAAATTGAAGTGCGTTAATTATACTTTTACCCCTGTCTTTAACTTGATTTACGAATTTAACACTTGTTCGCGCCAACGAAAAATGGGTGCATTTGCAAAATAGAAAATTAGAGGGACTAAGTGTAAACAAAATTACCAGAAGGGGAGTTTTTGTAAATTGAGATAAAACACGGATAGAAATTGTAATTAACCCCTCATAATGTTTTCTCTACCATTTTCTTCCCGCTGTACCTTCCCTCCTAAAGTATCCAAGAAAAAACCCTAGAACGTTTCCGCCGTCGTAATCCGCCGCAACCTTAGATTATCATTCATCGTCGGCTCCAACACCACCGCGATAACCACCACTACTACGACTACCGGTCGGTGTCTGAAAGCAAAGCAGACTGTTAGCAAAAACCCTAGAATCACACTAAACCCGAGATCAACTAGACGATCGTCAAAATGTCGATGTCGAAGAGTTCGAAGATGCTTCAGTATATTAATTACCGGATGCGAGTTACGATTCAAGATGGCCGTCAACTGGTTGGGAAATTCATGGCATTCGATCGCCATATGAATCTTGTACTTGGTGATTGTGAGGAGTTTCGTAAGCTACCACCGGCTAAAGGTAAGAAGAATGAGGAGCGTGAGGATCGACGAACCCTAGGCCTTGTTTTACTTCGCGGTGAGGAGGTTATTTCCATGACTGTTGAAGGTCCTCCACCGGCAGAAGAGTCACGTGCTAAGGCTGTTTCTGCTGCTGCCATGGCTGGTCCTGGGATTGGCCGTGCTGCTGGGAGAGGTGTTCCGACTGCTCCGTTGGTTCAGGCTCAGCCAGGCTTGTCTGGCCCTGTGCGTGGCGTTGGTGGACCTACTCCTGGTATGATGCAGCCTCAGATCTCACGCCCGCCAATGTCTTACCCTGCTCCCCCTGTGATGCGTCCACCCAGCCAAATGCCTCCCTTTCCTGGACAAGGTCCACCGCCAATGGGCCGTGGCCCTCCTCCACCTATGCAGCCCGGGCAGTTCATGGGGAGGCCTGGTGGACCACCACCACAGCCTTTCCCACAGTTTGGGCAGAGGCCAATGGTGCCTCAGCCACATCCACAGATGATGAGAGGACCTCCTGGTCCTCCGCCAGGAATGTCAATGCAGCCCCCACCTCGTCCTGGGATGCAACCACCTGGTTCTGTTCCTATGTATGGGCCACCTCGTCCTGGGATGCCGCCACAGAATCCTCAGTAGCAGCAATAGTGATATGTATGTCTTTCTCGTTTGTTACTTGTTTGATAGTAATGCACTATCTATTGGATGATCAGTCATTTTCCCCCCTTCAACTTGATAGTAATCCACTTTCTCGCGTTCCTTTTCCTTTATGAAGCAGCTCTCTATAATAATACTAGTAAAAACTTCACAGTATATCGTGAGATCGAGTCATTGGTACTTCACGTTTCCATCAATAAACTTGGTTCAGAATAAAATCGAAATAATGACTCTTATACATTAATTTACTTGAGGATCTTGTTTTTTTACAACCACCACTTCACTAGTACATATAGATGACCTGTCTAAAATCAGATCAAAAAATTTCACCTATTCCGTTCCCTATAAGTTTATTGATATACAAAATTCATCTCAACAATTGCAACAAAAATGCTAAGAATTAAATTAAATGACAGTTAACAGACATTCAGAAGAGGAATTAGACCTGAATCCATCATCAACCAGATCGTCCTTTTGATCTTTTTCGCTTTCCAAGAAGTTTTAGCATGTTGTCAGTAACATCAGGCCGGGAATCATCATCCTCATCCTGACGATTATCAGAGGTGTGGGTTAACCAGGCCAGTGCCTCTACCGCAGCATCTCTCTCTGCTAGCTGCTTGTTTTTCTTCGGTTTTCCTACAAATTGCATTCCCTTGAACTCCACCAATGCTCGGAATTCATTCGTCTTCAGATGCTTTGTTTTGTATTTTGGAGGCGAATGTCCTGCCCTCATTAACAGCGTTTGCAGCAAGCTTTTTGGGTTTGTTCCATCTTTCGTAAATCTGCTGTCACTAGGTTCCTTTGGCTTCTTGCTTTCTCGACCAAATACAAATCTCCCTTCACATTGATCTCCCGATACCAATTCTTGAACAGCAAGCATGAAATACTTTCCTTCTTTGTGGATGTCAATGCTCGGATCTTGAAACTGCATAAACAAGGAAAAGCAACTACATATAAGAAAATAACAGTAAAATCCTACAACTCTGTGACCACGAAATTTCAAGGCTAACCTTTCTTTGAAGGAGCTTATCAAGTTCCTCCTTAAGCTTTAAATAACACTCTGCCAAACTAGGATCCACAAAGAAATCAATATAACCGTCCAACATTTTCAAATGTCCGGCCTGGAAAAAGGAAAAAATACTGATTATAAAGTTCTAGCGGTCTAAATTTACTTGGAACAAAAGGTACTGCTTTTCAGTCGGAAAAATCACCTGTACCCCACAGCTTAGAGCACCACCAAAAAGTATCAATATCGAATCAGATATGCCAGTAGAATCACGAATGAAAACAGTGTTGACCTTTACTTTTTCACCAAAGACTAGCCATGGGTAAGGAATTGTCTGGTAACGAGCATTCACGGAGTTCTGGGATACAAAGAAAATGGGTATCATGTAATTGTTTGAATATTGCAAGAAAAATCTAGCAAGACTATGGATACTCGGTGAACAAATTCCTTTGGCACTTACTGCATATAACAAAACCTGGCCATCATCCATCGTTTTAAAGGACATTGATGTCTCTCTGTGCTGCAAGAGAGAAGCAATTTCAAATGAGCTGAGTTTTTCTAGATAAGGTGCTCGAAATTAATTTCTTACCACTACTGATGCTATGCCGGGAAAGAGGCCAGAACATATGATTGCGCGAACCAATGATTGATTGTGACTTAATCGGTTGTTGATGCTTGTATCAGTGTCTACCATGCCAGCTTCCTTTAAAATGAAGACAAATTGCTTTCGAAGAGAATGTATAGCCTGGAGAGTCTGGGCAGAGAGAAAATTCCTCCAGCAATACTCATATGCCGACCCTTCTCTTTCTGCGTCTTTCCATCCTTCATATGCACGGACAAGAGCCATGTGATCACTGTAGTCTTTAGCACAGAATCTAGACTTTGCTGTCCCTGCTAACTAAATGAGAGAAACAAAGGAATCTTAATTAATAATAGGTGAACAATCACATTCATCATTCACCCAAAATACATGTATATTTTTTCATCAGGATTACAAGTCTATATCCGGGGTTTCGACTCATGCAATCAATATGAACATCTTATGGAGACCGAGAACGAGCTTGATGAACAAGTAGTAGTTTGTGCACTTACATCCTTCTTCTCTTGAGGCAAAAGGAAAGGATCTCTAACACTAAGCCCAGCAACAATTGTAAGAACAGGATCGAAACAACAAAAGACAGCACCCATAATTAGCATTTTCCCTAGCTTAGGGTCTACTGGAAGCATGGACAAAAACTTTCCTGAGAGAGAAAAGGGAGGAAAAGGAGAGCATTTAAAAACTATGCTGGCTAATACGAAAAATACATGTTCAGTAATACATCTTGCCTTTGACACAAAAAATATCATACTAACCAAGATCCGTTAGATTTTCGTTCTCATCCAGTGCCCCAATCATCTTCAGAAAACCAACCGCATTTTGAACCTAAATACTCAAAATTTCAATATGTGCCATTGATAAAAGGGAATAGAAAACATATAAAGAACATCATAGCATGGTACCATCAAACACACAGACAACTCAGGAAAGATTAGCTGTAGTAGAGATCATCAGATGTGCACAATTACTTACTGCCAGTGGTTCTGGTGGCTGCAGAGCAGCTGACAAGAATTCTCCTATACTTCCAACTTGCAAACTTTTGATTTGCAAACAGAGAGAGTTCAAAGGGGTTCTCAAAAGTTCAGGAAGTTGAAATTCAGCAAAAGCATCGTACACACATCTAGGGTATAGGTGGTAACTTTCTCCAGGCTGCACACGGCCAGCCCTACCCCTTCTCTGCAAATTACAAATTATACAAGATGCAAGATTGCATATTAGTATGAAAGACGTGAAAATGTCATATAAGGTTATTCACCCAGACCATTAAGAAAATTCTTTTGGCATCAATGACTTATCATATGCTTAAACTAAAGGAATGAAAAATTTAAACTCTCTTGTGCAGGTATTTGAGCAGTGCATCTGTGAAGGAGAAATTAACAAAGTGAGGCTAGGTTAAAGGGTGACTTACTTGCTTTGCAGATGCTTGTGAGATCCAAGAAGGCAGTAGACAAGGTGTATTATTTAACGCATCATAAGTGGTTTCTTTTGCTTTCCCACAATCAACCACAAAAACTACGTCATTGATTGTAATGCTCGCCTCTGCCATATTTGTTGCGAGAACTATTTTGCGTACATTGGGAGGTGGTTTCTCAAAGATAAGTTTCTGCAGAAAATGATAGTAGAAGATAATGAATAACAGGATCCGCAACTGTAGGATCAAATTTAGTAACGATATACAATATTATATAGAAAAACATAACATACGATAGGAAACTTATCCACAGTACGAATTCTGAGTTTGCAAGCTCAAGTACAGTTGACAAACCTGCTCAGACGTTGCCATTGAACCATGACATGTCCGAAGCAAAACCCTGTTAGGATCTCCCAAGAGAGGATGAGCTTTTAGTTGATCCCTCAGAAAGCTAATATCCTCCCAGCCCGTCATGAATACTAACACAGCACCTGCTCGTTCTTTGCGACAAATGTGGCATAGAACTGATTCAATAAGATTAAATCCAATGCCATCAGGCGTCCAACACGACATGGAATCACGTGCTCTGGAGCTATAATTCTCAAAGCTTGATTTATTAAGAGCATCCTGAGCAACAAGTAACAATGAGGTAAAGATCAAAAACCAACAAAAAACACAAAGTAAGAGTTTAAGTATGAATAAAATTTTCTGCATAGACTTAACAATACAAGAACGTTTGCTGTTTCATAAGATACTATAAACTCATCTATGATTTCTTAATTGCCAAGTTGACACAAGACCATATCTTGAGATCAACTGCCTAATAAGGACTTACATAAAAAATAAATCAATAACAAGAAAGGCTGAAAAAAAAGTTCATGGGGTCAGTGCAAATGATGCACAAAAGATTTGCAATTATGGAAAAAGGAACTTTATAATATATATAATTTGGAATATCCCATATCAAAAGTAATTCTCTATGGGCATACCTCAACAAGTGCGGTTATCTGGTTTTTCTTTTTCCTGGGTACAAGCTGCTTTTGTGTTTTCCACAATTTCTCTTGTCCATAATCATCAACTTGGTTGAAGGAGGTCAACTTATATCCAGTCATCTCCAATAAATCTTCCAAGAACAGTGCTCTAACAGGAAACGTAAAGCCCTGAGCAAAATACAAATGCAATCATGTGGAGAGAAGATAAGGAGAAGTTTACGTTCAATATAAAGTATAGCTGGACCAACTTAACTCCCAAGTTAAAAGATATATTAACAAATCCAAATTAATCCTTTAAGATGCAGATACTCTCAGCTCATATACCCTGTAGAACAGTAGGACAATTTGAAAAGGTAAAAGAAATGCTGAGAAAGAAAAGTTTCAGATACCGGAATATGAATTGTCGGCGCTTCTCCGAAAAAATTTGAAAACAGCTCAGCATTTAGAGTAGCACTCATTAAAATCAATCTTAAATCTCGGCGGCGAGGAAGAAGGTCCTTCAACACAATCAATAGGAAGTCTGTAAAAAAGAAAACCCAAAAGAATTAGAGGGAGGATTAAGAGCTGGATGAGACTGTTTTTGGATAAATACAATAATTCAACTAAATTAACTGAGTACTGCACCTTCATTCATGCCCCGCTCATGAATTTCATCGACAAAAACATGTGTCACACCATCCAGGTTGCGGTCACTCAGCAGCCGCCGAAGTAAAATACCACTGGTACAGAAAAGAAGGTGGGTATTTTTTCCTCGCATTCCCTCTAATCGAACTTTATAACCAACCTACCAAAAAATCTCTGTTGTGGTATAGCAGAAAGAATAAAGAAGTTTTCTAAGTGAAAACTCAAAGAAAACCCTAATGCCAATAATTGAGCATGTTGTAGAATACAAATCAAAGTATGGAACAAAGCTTACTGTTTCACCAAGAGGCTCTCCTCTCTCTGCAGAAACTCTATCAGCGACAGCCATTGCAGATATCCTTCGAGGCTGAGTACAAATTATGCTACAGAATGCACCGCGACCAGACTCTATTTCTGACTCTATAATGTATTGAGGAAGTTGAGTGGTCTTACCACATCCAGTTTCCCCAGAAATCACAATGACCTGTAATTAAACAGCTGATTAAGAATGTCGGTATTGAACTTGTAGGTAACTACAGCAGACATTCTGGGCGTCAATCTATCTAAAATTCTGTATTAATTGTTATACCCTTAGAAGACCAGAGAAACTGGTAATGTGTAATTTACTGTTGGAAGAAATGACTGTAACAACCTACCAAAGATTGTTTACCTGAATCAAGGTCAAAGACCAAAGAGACATCTCCCTAACATAAGGACTACGTACGGACAGAAGATTGTTTACCTGATTCCGTGCTATTGCTTGGAGCAGCCTTTCTTTCTCCTTATATGAAGGGAGAGATTTCCGAAATTCAAACATTCTTTTTCCTTCTGGTGATTCCTGTCAAATATTGAAAGAAAGTTTATAAAGAAACAAGACCATACTGAAAGAGATGGAGTGAGTGAGGTATGATGACAAGTAAATGAATAATACCTGCCAAGCTCTCTGCATATTACGCATTCGCAAACCCCTCCTTTGGAGGACCTTCTCCATAACAGACCCATCAAGAAAAGAATCTGGATTCTCATCTACCTTCACATCTTCAACATGATTAACGGCCTCATTTCCATCTGAACCATCACTGACCTTCCCAGAATTTAACTGCATCCTATCAAGGTGTTCCTGGAGTAGACCCTCTACTCTTCTTTGCAAACTTAGCGGTATAACCACCTACACTTGTGGGGCAAAACAGTTCCCAAATTTCCAATAAATTGAAAAATTCATACAGGTAAAGACAAAATTCAATAATTTATGAAAGTTTCCAGACATCATTACCTCTCTTTGTGGCCGTTTATCATCGAGATCCGGCCTATAATTGGGAAGAGGAACTTTGCTTGCAACCACCACTTTACCGTATATTTCACTATATATCATCTCAATCAGTTACAGTCGCAAGAGATTTAAATATGCATTTAGTGTATAAAGCATTTAGTGCTTCATTACCTGTAGAGACCCATTCTTTTGGCCAGGTTGGAAATCTGCTCATAGTCTCTCCTATCTCTTTTGTCTCTTGACACAATCTCTTGGTCCTTTTCATTGCGTAATAACAGGCTGAGTTTCCATTTCCATTCGTCGATGTTGGCCACAGATGATGATGCCTACCATACATAAACTCAGTAAGAATGACAAATTCCGGCGTTTGTTTATACCATTATGTCACATTTAGAAAACCAAAACCCAAAACCTCTCTCTTTTATGTTGCTGTATCAGATATAGCACATCTCAGTTTTTTTTCTTACATTTCCTCCACAATCAAACAGAGGAAAAATTAACAATGAAAAGCAAAACGATTTCAATTCAAGCAAAAGATTAATTAAACTAAAATCCCACTTGAACTAAAGATTTTCAATCCCCACCCTTTCCCTACACTTTCAAACCATCAAACAACCCTAGCCTAACTTTAAATCCTGCAAAACGTAAAACAACGAACCTTCTGATTCTCAAAATCGCACTCATATTCATCATCCGAGAACTGCTCCGCCGCGTATCCACAAAAACCCCTTCGCGTGATTGAAAAGCCGCCATTAGATACTGAAGCTGTTTGGTGCAAAAGTAATACCAAGCAACCGCACAACGAATTCTTCCTGTATGACTTTAAAGGAAGAACACGATTATATTGCCGTGCCTTCTTGCATTCCAAAAGAAAACCTAAAAGCTTCTTGCGATTATGCATTTTAATGGAGATTTCTGAGTCATGACGTTAACATACTGTTCGATTCAACAGAATCAATAGTTGTATCGATTATTTACCAACATATACGGTAATGGATTGAAACTCGCAGTTCGTCGTTACAGTCGTCGGTGAGCGACGGAGCGAAGAAGAAGACGATGAGCAGTGTGAAAGATCTGTTTGTACGCTTTGAACGGGTGGGGGTCCGATGTCTAACGGATCAGTTTCGGAACCCCAAATCAATTAAAACCCGAAACCGAATTTACAGTAAACGGTTTGAACACGGGCCCGAAATATATGGTGCAACGGTTATTGGGTCGAATACAGATTAGCGGTCAAAGCATAAATAAACTAAACTTTGGAGCCGTAAAAGATATATATCTGGGGTAAATTTGAAAATAATATACGTATAATAAGAGTTGTAATGGGGAATATAAAACTTGAGAGATCAAAATCATAAATATTAATAGTTAAGGGATCAAATCATAAATAACTCAAAATTAAACGACGTCAACACTTCCGTCTTTCCTCAAGAGTAGAGGAGTAGAGATATACTGAAAGGGGTTTTTCCTCGGCGCGCGTTGATTCGAAAAATTCTATTTCTAAAAGCAGAATTCGAGATTCCCAGAATCTTCAAATCCTGATTTTG
>JAYMTB010000175.1:0-17164 GCA_036897585.1 Francoa sonchifolia | reverse complement strand
AGAACCGATTATGGATTATGTTTAGATGTTCTATACAACTGTTTTCTTTTAAAACGGTTTGCCTGTGTCTGCTCATGTGATTGTTTTTATTAATTTTTCAAATTTAGTTCTGTTAATGGAAATTTGAATTTTTAAGTATTGGTATGCTAGTTCTATAGTTTTTGCAAGTTGTTTGAAGATTTAATTAACTCTTGTAAATTTAATGTTGAAAATTAGATGATTGTAGTTACCCCTGATAGATTCTAGATGGTTAGATTAGAGGCTCAACTCAATTGAGGAATTATTTGTAGGCGATGGTTACTGATGCAATTAGAAATGACTGCTTGATGATTGCATGATGGTTTAAAGCTGTTTGGGGCTTTTCCGATGATTTGAATATAAGCTTTTAGTGCCATTGATTAGGAGGCTGTAAAGTTTGTCACAAGTGTTTTGATAAATTTTTTTGGAACATTTTGTTGGGTGCTCTGGTAATAGTTTGTAAACTTGTTTGAATCATTGACAATTTTTTGTATTAAATGTATCACTGAAAATTTTGCCTGCAAAAGGTGCGAAATTTTTGGTTGGAAACACAAATAGTTACTGCTCACTCGTTCAATGTTTGAAGACTGAACTTGTTTAAGACGGGCCTTGTCTATGCACTTGGGGACCTTGAATTTTTTGCTTCACTAAAATGGAATTCCTTTAGAACTTTCTAGAAGAGCGATAACACTCCAATGAACTTCTGTTGAAGATTGCGATTCCTATTGGAGGATATGTAGTATACCTCATAGGCTTGCCTTCCTCAGTTAACCCTTGTGTACACATTATTCTTGTTTGGTATTGTGGTGCCATGCCAATGCCATGCCATGCTTTCATGTTGTTCCTTTACCAAAGTGATCTACTTTCCGATTAACTACAGACTTCGTTACTTGAAATTTGGTGCTATCATACTGAAACCTCATCTTGTGCAATTATGTTAGCAGCAATATAAGTGTTAGATTCTTTGGCACTTTTGTGTTTTCCATCAACTAGTATTTTTACTTGATTGCAGGATTATATCTGCATGCTGTAACTGAATCAAAACTTGTGGTTGATACTTCTAGAGGAGAGACTCTACGTATCAATGTAATGTCATTTCTTCCATCAAATATTTTTATTATGAAAAAATAAGATATAGTATGTTCTATAATCTTCTGTTGCCACTTCTGTGTATGGGGTCATTTTATGTGTGATATAGTGGCTACATGGGCGATGCACTTCAGTTATCCATTAACATTGATTCATGCTCTTGTGTTTAAAAGTGCAGTTTGACATCACTTTTCCTGTCATCCCTTGTTCTATACTCAGTGTCGATGCCACAGACATAAGTGGAGAGCAGCACCTTGACATAGTACGTATTGCAGAATTATATATTTTCACCCATTAAATGTGGAATAGTTATTTTTACACCAAATTTTTTTTCATACGTGACACATTAAAGTTTGAGTGACGTTTATTTGCTCTTATAATTTTTCAGAAACATGATATATATAAGAAGAGATTAGATTCTCATGGAAATGCACAAGAATCGAGGCAAGATGGAATTGGTGCTCCTAAGGTTAGTAACACTTTAATTCTTGAGTTAACCTTTTTACAACCCACAATTTTGCAGATTGAAATATTCTTTTTTTGTCTTCTACATTTGGTATTTCTTACCTTATAGATATATTTATAATACAGTGTATGGAATTGCTAAATCAAGGATCATACTTTTCTGCTTGTCACAGATTGAAAAGCCTTTACAGAGACACGGTGGCAGGCTTGAGCAAAATGAAACCTACTGTGGTTCCTGTTATGGTTCAGAAACTGTATGTTTGTCAATATATTACCTTTGCGCTGATACATAGATATAATTTTGTTTTGGAAGCTTGTATGTTCATATGTAGAATGTGGCCTACTATAGTATAGATTTCCAAACTGGATATTTCTTCTAAATATCGGGTATTTTAATATTTGGGAGGTAGATAAACTTGATACAATTGTGCAATGGATACCACTATGTATCTAGGGATTCTCTCGTGTAATACTTGGGGAGAAGAAACATAAACTAGCTAGCGAATTATTTACTTCTTTATTTGTGTGGTTTTTTGTAAGCCTTTTCTTTTCTTTTCCTTCAGTAATTTTTTAATTAATCATTACCTAGTCAGATGAGCAATGTTGTAATTCCTGTGAGGATGTTCGTGAAGCATATCAGAAAAAAGGTTGGGCACTGGCTAATCCTGATGACATCGATCAGGTATGTATAATTAGACCTTGGTTTTCCATATGTAATTTGATAATGTGAGGCAGTTACATTGACAATTCCCAAACATTTGATTTAAATTATTGTCTTCTCAATTAAATGCATGTTTATTGGCTAATTAACAATCAAATGTTCTTGGTTCACATCAACATTTCGTCCAATGCACAAGTTTGCAACGTTTCATTATAATTTTGATCTTATGGTACTTTTGCCGTGTGTAAATGTGTGATTCAGTGTCAAAGAGAAGGTTTTCTCCAGAGGCTTAAAGAAGAAGTAGGTGAAGGGTGTAATTTATATGGATTCATAGAAGTAAATTAGTTGGCTGGAAACTTTCACTTTGCACCTGGGAAAAGCTTTCAACAATCAAATGTTGATGTACACGAATTGCTGGCATTTCAGAAAGATACATATAATGTAAGACATTGTTTTTCGTTCCTTGCAAAAGCCTTCATATACATTATTTTGTAATCTGATCCCCCCTCCCTAACGTTTTTGGTTAGATAAGCTATCTGATTTATTTATGTATTATAGATAAGCCACAAGGTGAATAGACTAGCTTTTGGAAATTATTTTCCTGGCGTTTTGAATCCTCTTGATGGGTAATCAATGTCTTTCATTTTCAGTTCAACTTCCATTAAGTCATTCACCGTGCTAAATTATTACTTATTATTATTGGCATTCTTCTTTCAGTGTGCAATGGATTCAAGAAGCACCGAGTGGGGTGTATCAGTATTTTATCAAGGTATTATCTATATCACTTGTCATTCCATTATTGCATTAATTTTTTTTTAAAAGGGAAAAAGAACGTGTCAATATACACCTTTTCCCTAGTGGATGATTAGTGGATCTTGACTCAGTTGCTAAATTTTGCTTTCCTATTAGAATCATGTTCTAGATGTCCATAAACGAATTTTGTAGGACGTCTCTTGTCTTTTATCAATCCTAGATTTTCAAAGACTTTCCTATCAATTTTCCAGGTTGTACCTACCGAATACACAGATGTGAGCAGGCACGCCATCCAGTCAAATCAGGTGATGTTAAACTAACAAATCACAATTTTCTGAGTTTGTTTCAGCCTGCAATGAAAAATGAAGTAACAATGCAAAAACTAACGCTAATTTCTTTTTCCAGTTCTCTGTGACGGAACATTTTAGGAGTGCAGATGCAGCCCGACCTCAGGCCCTTCCTGGGGTTTTCTTCTTCTATGACCTTTCTCCAATCAAGGTCGGTTTTTCTCCTTATGCTTTCATAAACCAAGTTCAAATCCAATTTCGAGTCATTGATATTGCTTTGCTATATTATACATCACACCATAATTATCCCATCTGACTTGCATTTTGCAGGTGACTTATTCCGAGGAGCATGTTTCGTTCTTACACTTCCTCACAAATGTGTGCGCTATAGTTGGAGGTAATTATCCACCTCCTTCCCTCCCTCAACTAAAACTCGGGAAAGAAAAACAACAAAGAAGACGAGAATTCATCAACGCGTTGTTTCTTTAAACCAAATCGTTTACCATTTTCACTTTGCAATGCTTTTCACCGCAAGTTTTTTCCTCAGGTGTTTTCACTGTTTCGGGGATATTAGATTCATTCATCTACCATGGTCAAAGGGCAATCAAGAAAAAGATGGAAATTGGGAAATTCAGTTAACAATCGCATAAATATGATGGTTGGTTCTGGATAGAAATCGGGTTCAAGAGAAAGTTGGATCGGTTAATTATATTATATAAATGCAATCTCAAAGTTGAATATTTGTTGAAAAGATTGCAGAGGGTTTTTTCTTTTTTCTTGCGACAGGAAAATTACATCACTTTTGAGAAATTTGGACAACAATAAGGAATTTTAAAGTTAATATTATTTCCTTTTATTGGTCAAATTAATTTATTGTCAATAAACTAACTATATAGAAACTGATAGCAATAAATTTGAATTTGAATTTGAATTTATTTCATATAGACTATAAAATAATTAAGAATCTTCCCAAGTTCTCACCCACTTCGGACCAACATATATTCATGAAAGTTCAAATTTCTTTATTATTTGTTTACAATTGTAAATATCTTCAATAAAACATTTTAAAGACTTTTCTTTATATTTAATATTTTTTGGAATATGCAAAACTCCTTGAACTCATTTCAACGTATTAATTTAGTGACCGAAAGCGAAAGCAAAATTTTATTACGCGATTAACAAGTTTGAGTTTTTTTTTATATCGAAACGAGCAGTACAAAAGCTAGTGATATTAATACTTGAGACATTGAATTCACTGAATATTACTATGGAATTAATACAAATAATCTTACCAAAAAAAAAATATTATTATTTAATAACACATAAATAAATAATTCACCCAAATTCAGCAAGGAAAAAAACTAAGCTGAAAGTGAGATTTACATCATATTAACCCCTAAACTCAACAATAAAGTACATTAAACCCCAAAAATTAACACTTTACGGCGGCCCTGCAACGGTCAAAAATTTCGTTACAGTGAACTTAAATTACGAGAAATTCAAACATGAAATTACGATAAAATGGAATCCCAATCAATTTCATAAGATGGGTATTTCTCCAACATGAAATTCTCCGAAGCAACAATCTCCCATGGCGAATCCGTCAAATCGGAAAACGTAAGATCTGATAAAGGTGAAGATCCTGCTGACCCGTCAGTCTCGGCCATCGCCGGCGACGGGGAGGTACTCTCCACCTGACAAATGTCCAAACCCTTCAAAACTTTCGCCGATGATTTTCGGCCTCGCCGGATAACTCGTTTCGCCGGTTTCTCTGTTTTCCCCTGTTTTTGCTCATCGGCCATGGATTGACAAATCGCTTGAAGTTTCGCATAGACAGAGGAATGAAGAGGCTTAAACTCGCCGCCGATTTGGGATAGTTGGTGCCGGAGATTGGGAAAATTGAGTCTCGCGAAATCACCCCTGAGCTTAAACGCCGCCGTATCGTAAGCCAAAGCGGCTTCCTCGGCGGTATCGAAAGTTCCGAGCCACAAACGCGTTCGGTTTTTGGGTAATCGGATCTCGGCGACCCATTTTCCCCAATGCCGTTGCCGGACTCCCCGGAAAAGCTTGGTGGGTTTTGGTGGAAGTGATGAAATTTGGTTCATAGAAACTGTTTTTGGGTTAAGAAATGAAAGGTTATATGTCGCCGACGCCGGTGCCGGAGATAGAAATTGATGAATTTGATGGGTAACGTGAAGTGGGTTTTGCTGGAAATTGAATATATTGTTATTAATCGAAAACCCATTTGAAAAATCTTGGGGAATCGATGAAGAACAGCCATCTTCATAAAAATTGGGCTGTGTTGAAAATAAAGGAGAAAATGAAGAAGGAATTTCAGAAATTGATGAATTATTTGATGAACAAACACTTTTCATAAAAGGTTCAAGTGCTTCCATTAATTCACCCATAATTTCAAAACTCCAATTAAATTTTCAAAATATTAAAATAAAAAATTAATAATAACCTTTTTACTAGAAAATAACCTGATTCTTTCCAAAATTCAAGAACAGGTTTAGAAAAAAAAACAAAAAAAAAACAATTCTACAAAAGGATTAAAGAGGTTTGAAAAATAAGTAACCCCTTTAAATCCAAAACTCTAAAAATTCAACTTTGAGGGATCAAAAAATAACCCTTTTAAGTTGATTAAAAAATATATAAAAAATTGACAAATTTTTCTGAAAATCTTGGCTTTTGAGAAATCATAATTTAAAAATTTGCTTTAAAAAAACAAACCTGAAAATCAGAAATTGAAAGACATGATTAACAGAAAGGGATTAAGAGAACTGGGGAATTATAGAGTGGGGAAGAGATTTAAAGAAAAAAAAACATACAAATGAAAATCAGAAATAAATCACTCTGCTTTTTTTTTTTTCTCTCGTTTTTGGGTGGATGACTCTCAGCCTCACTCTGTTTATCTTAGTTTGGTGTGTTGTGTTTATATAGGAGTTTGGAATTTTGATTACTCAACTAATCATCTCATTAATTGCATCGGTAATCGTATTTACCTTCCCTCGATAAGCATCCTATAAGTAAATTTTATTTGTAAGTGTCAATTGATTCAACTAATAAAAACTAAATAACATTATACTGGTGCCGATCATGACTAGCGTCTTGTCATGTCTCTCACTTAAATATGTATTTTCAAAACTACATATTCCAAAATTATTGAAAAATTCTTATTTTTGTGAATAATTTAATTAACTTTTTTTTCGCATAAAAAGTTCTTATAGCACATTTAGTAGTATTTATTTTAGTTCATATAAACAATTTTTTTCTATAAAATAATTATGAAAATATTTTTATATTAACATAAGTTTTAATCAACTATAAATTATTAGATATTTTAAGAATATGTTGCTCATTCTTTATTTTTCTAGTTATTTATTACGATTTCTCTACTATTTATGACGTAGGACAATTGTAAATTCAAACGGCAAAATACACATTGAAAAGCGACACGTGTTGGAAGGTCCATACAGTAACCGACACCTGTCCAATCTAAACGGTCAGATTTCAGTGAGTTGTCATGCAAAATGTCTTTAAGCAGATGATTATATTCCTGTTTTCACACTACATTTTCAACTAAAATTCAATTTCTTTATTTAAATCATCTAATTATTTACTACTTTTTTTATTATTTAAATGTTAATGTATTTTAGTATTTTTATAAAATTACAAATCAACTTGTGACTTATTTTTATATATATTATGTGTTCAGATATCATGTTAAACTATCAATTAATTCAAAAACTTAAATTTTTTTGTAAATGGATAATTTAAAATTGTATTAGTGACAGTTTACTTAGATATCTCAAATTCGAGCCTGAAAACCTTATTTAAAAATAAGCATGCGTTAGTATTCACATGTAGATTTCGTTAAAATGAAAATGATTCACACGATGAAAAAAAATATTAAAACATGATACAGATATTGAGTCCATTACCTAACTAAATCTAACACTAATACTACAAATTGATGTAACAATTTAATTATCTACATAAAGCTTAATAATTTGATTTTTGCCATAAATTTACTCTATTAAATTTCATAAATTTTGATTAAGAAGTTTGAAATAAGAATCATGTTTTCAAGTACTCTTATTTTGCAAATCTCATATTGTTATAACATTTATTAACCATATTTTGACTGTCTATATACGAAGAATTTGATGGTTAATTGAACTTTCGAAAAATATTTCATATAACTAGACAATGGTTTTTTTTGAATTGTAGTGTTACATGAATAAAATTGGACGTAATTTAATTTATCAATTCAATAACATATTTTATATTTTAGTTGTTTAATTTAGAGGGTCTTTCTTCAAATTATAGTGTTAACAGTAATTTAATTTATTAATGCAATAACATATTTTAGTTGTTTGATAATGTAATTAGATGTGTGCCTATATAACATAAATAGATAAAATCAAAAATATGCATGAGTAAATAAACACAATTTTTTATATTTTTGTTGTTTTTCTATCTTTATTTTATTATTTATTATGTATTTTTTGCTTATTTTTAAAACAATTTATTTTTACATAAATTTTGTACTTTTTTCTTAAATGATTTTGTGTAATTTTGTTTTTGATTTTTAACTATACATAAATTCAAAACAGAGATATAAAAAAGATATTTATACTGTGGGTAAAAAATTCAACACTAAAAAAATAATGATAATATAAATTCAATTCGAAAAAATAGGGATAATAATAATAAAAAAAAGATTTGACACATAAATAAATCAATTAAACAAAATTAAAACTACATACTACAATTAAGTTTGAAAAAAAAATAAATGGTAATTAAGATTTTTATGAAAATGGCTGTTAAATTATATTTGAAAAAATAATTTCATGTAAATTATTTAATTCTC
Source organism: Francoa sonchifolia (assembly GCA_036897585.1). Lineage (NCBI taxonomy): Eukaryota > Viridiplantae > Streptophyta > Magnoliopsida > Geraniales > Francoaceae > Francoa > Francoa sonchifolia. The sequence goes on along the minus strand of JAYMTB010000175.1, from coordinate 9,015 downwards.
TTTTTAAGAAATGATATTTAAGAGATCTAAAAAAGTTTTAAAGACAACATTGAAATATAAAAAAAAAAAGACACTAAAGAATTATCGGCTATTACTATAAATACAAAAACAATAAACACAAAATAAATCAACTAAATAATAATAAAATTTGGTTGAATATTCTCAGTTCAGCGGTTAAGCTAATTTGCTTAATTACTCCGCGTAAGTCGACATAAGGAATTTACTGCGTTGATAGCACGTGATTTTTAATAAAATTGTTAATTATCACGTGTGTCCGACTAAGCTTCAGACAATAGCTTCAATTACGGCGCCGGTTACTATGTGCTACGGCTGTATACCATTACTTTTCTTTGACTCCACTTCTTCATAGGCACTTGACCCACGCGCCATTATCTGCACTTGTAGTGTAAATTCTGTTGTTTTGGTGTACGTGTCCATTTATTATTTGTCACTTTTCTTCAAATCGTGAAGTGCGCGTCATATTGGTTATGATTCTCGCGCAGAAATTTGATAAGACCAATGAGGTAGTTGTGTTGGTTAATTCAGTTGACCAAATTAAACTAAGAGTGCAATTAATTAGAATAATATAATGTAAGGTTAATTATAATTAGGAAGTGTTAAATATGAATTATATCATTTCATAAGAAATTTTCAAAAAATGATAAATTTAGTCATTTTGTTAGAGTCAAAAAGGGTTAATCTTTGGTTTTAAACTTAAAGTAGTTGGACGTGAACATTTGAATAAGTATTAACAGTACTTAATCCTAAAAATTACATTGCTCTCTAGTAATGGTTTGATATGTATGGTGTTACTTGTGGATATACTAAAATAACATATTCAAATCCAATGTATTATTCTAGAGTCATGTTCTCTAAATTTATAAATAATACAAAGCCGCAAAATTAAATAATTCTTTTAAAATAGATAGAGAAAATGCAAAGTCATATTCAATCATAAATAATTGCTAAGGCAACTCAGATGCACGCCATTACAATAATAGCTTTTAATATAAGCTATTAATCCATTTTAGAGTTTACTTTTGAATTTCGAAAATTAATTAAGTGTTTAATCATGTGCCTGATTGGTTTACTTTCATATTCAATATTTAACACGACGTGCAAGAAAAATATTCATACCCTATTCTTAAATATCTTCTTTTATTGATCAAGGTTCCGTTTGTTTCGAGTTAAAATATTTTTCTCATTCGTAAATACCCCATTCATTGAGTCATTGACCATACATATACATTTCTTTTTAATGAATGAATGAAATAAAACGTTGAAAATAAATACCATTAAGAGGGAGGGTGGTGTGGGGACTATTTGGGGTCACGCTCGTCAGAACACTTTCCACGCGCTTTAGTCAGCTGTTTCTCACTTTACGCTGCCGTTTCTCAGTAAACCTGGGAATTGCTATTATACTGCCACGTGCCCCACCTGTGACACACGATAAACGACCGACAATCCTCCCTATTACCACCACACACTTCAAAAAAGTTTTAAATTAAAGTTAAGCTTTAACCATTTTTTTTTTTTTTTTTTGTAAAATTCTAAATTCACTCTTATTGTAATTAATTAATTCTAAATTGATTTCAGAATAATAATTTTAAAATTTTTTTTGAAAAAATGATCCCAAAATTTGGGTTGAAATTAATCCAACTCACAAATTTTCGAGAATTTTATCAAAACTAAATGGTAAAAAAATTTCACCCTTTTTTAAGCTTTTAGGCCTAATAATAATGATATGGGTTTGGTATTTGAATTTACGGAATTTTCAAAAAAGGGGTTATTGTAATTAATTAATTACTTAATTTATTTTATGAAATAGAAAGAATTTTGTTGCACCCTTTTGATAAGACAAACCAAAAGGCAAATGAAAATTTGCTTCTATACATTATAAAGAGAAAACCTATTTTATACGTGAAAGAAAGTGATACACACCCACATTGCTTTGAAATTTTGGTCACCAATTTTGGCTTTTGGCCATCAACAATTAAAAGCGTTACATGTGATGTTGATGGCATAAAGTTATATTTGTGTGCCTAATTCAACAATAAAATATATTCGTATCTAAACTAAAAATCACGAGTTAAATCAAGAAAAAGTTTTTAGTTAGACCGGGTTCAAGTGAGATATTAGTTCATTTATTCTATAATTTAAAAATATTTAAATTTGATACGCAGTATACACGTGTATATTTGGCACAAATTTATTGGCCCATCAAAAGTATAATATGTTGGACCCGCAATGAAAAGTCCTGAACTAAGTAAGGCAGGTGTACTCGGTCAAACCGGGTCAAATGGTACATTCTTGTCAAATTTAGGTCTGACTGGTCCGATCGAATCGGGCGGTATTACCGGTCCTCTTTACCCATATCGAGTTTGAACGGGTAACGTAGAAATGGACCGGGTTTCGACCCATAACTCGTCCCACAAGGTCCACAACTCAGGCCCATTCACGTGGCACCGTTCTTATATTACTGGGTCCGGGCCCATTAATTATTCAGGCCCAACAAGTAATTCATGTACCCACTAATACAATAAGATTCTGTAATATTACAAGACAACAAAGGGCAGTTAAGTCATTTAACTCCTGCCGTAAAATAATCATTCCAGCAGTACTCTCTGTCTCGTTCTTTATTAATTCTTTCCAAATACTTACATTGTTTAAATTTGTCGTTAGATTCTCTAATCCATACTTAGGCATTTATTCCTACATTTGAGCTTTCTTATGAACAAAAAAAGAGAGATTTGTGTTTACCTCGAACTAAGTAAATTTCATTCTCCATATAACTGGTTACTGGCCACTCAACTCAACTCAACTCAGTCCTTACCATCACAAAATGAAACTCCATTACTTATTTCTCTTCTTAACACTTTTCTTCCGAGTTAACTCAACTCAGCCACCATTTTCATGTGACTCATCAAACCCATCAACCCATTCCTTCCCATTTTGCAAAACATCATTACCCATTAACCAACGAGTTCAAGACCTTGTTTCTAGACTCACTTTAGATGAGAAAATCTCCCAACTCGTTAACTCAGCCCCTCCCATTCCTCGACTCGTATCCCGAGTTACCAATGGTGGTCTGAAGCATTACATGGTGTTGCCAATGTTGGCCCTGGAATTCAATTCAATGGTACTATTCAGGCCGCCACGAGCTTCCCTCAGGTCATTCTTACTGCTGCGTCTTTCGACGTGCATCTATGGTATCGCATTGGTCAGGTATAGCTCGAAATATCGTTTAAAGTTAGACAAGACAACACGTCTCTAAAGATAAATATCCGAATAGTACCACAATAGTCTTTTTTTTTTTGTATTACGTGCATATAAATTGTATCAGAGTCGAATCAACTCAGTTTGAAGTTCAGTTCATGTGATATGTGGTGTCCGTTGGTTCAAATGACAAAATTTTCTGGCATTGTACCAAGTGACCTGAATCAAATCCCGGCCACATCAGGATGATTGAGTTTAGGGAAAAAACCTGCCCCTAATTTTTTTTTAGGGTTTTTTGAATTAATTAACAGGTGATAGGAACAGAAGCAAGGGCAGTTTATAATGCAGGACAGGCAAAAGGGATGACATTTTGGGCACCGAATATAAATATTTTCCGCGATCCAAGATGGGGAAGAGGGCAAGAAACACCAGGGGAAGATCCACTGGTTACAGGGAGATATTCGGTGGCATACGTGAGAGGAGTTCAAGGGGATTCTTTCGAAGGTGGGAAACTTTCTGGGCATCTGCAAGCTTCTGCTTGTTGCAAGCATTTTACTGCTTATGATTTGGATAATTGGAATGGTATCAATCGGTTCGTGTTCGATGCTGATGTAAGTACCACTTTCTTCTCTATTTTCTGTGAAAATAAGAGGTAACCCACTAGTTAAACAAAACCAATCTTGTGAAAAGGGAAATGGTTTTGAAATTTGAATTGCTTTATGGTACAGGAATCAAAAGAAAATACCTTCAATCAAGGTACTTTAGTGGTGGACATAAGGGTCGTCTTCTAAGGGCAAAGTTTGTCCTGTGATGCTGAGATACATTATTTAACATTTTGTTAGACACCAAACTTAGGCAATCACAGGAGACAGATTTAGAGTGCGTCTAGGGTTGATTTTAGTGGAGTGATTCCTAGATTAGCTTCCCCGACTCAAGAGTCTAGGAATCACTTATCCATGATCAACCCCAAATGGTCCTTACTCTGTGACCCAAAATCGACTCCAAAACAAGGAGTTATCACATTATTCAATTTTCGTTCTCACTCATACTGAGATTTCAAAACATGTCCAATATTGAACTTAAGTGTCACAATTAGACTGATTTTTTGGGTTGCTGTTAAATAGTAAAGGTTTCTTGATTTGATTTTGGGGTTCTAGGTCACAATGCAAGATCTAGCAGACACATATCAACCTCCATTTCAGAGTTGCATACAGCAAGGAAAAGCGAGTGGGATAATGTGTGCATATAATAGAGTAAATGGGGTCCCAAGCTGTGCAGATTTCAATCTCTTATCCAAAACTGCCAGAGGACAGTGGGGATTTCATGGGTAATATATTAAATAAACATAAAGTTTGTCTTGTCACTATCTCAATAATTCATCTCTGAGTTATTTTTTACCCGTAAAAGTTAAAGAATGTCTTGGGAAGGACATTCTAGGTAAAAAGAATGGTAATTAATTCAGTAAGTTTATGCATTGAATAATTTATCAGGTATGTTACTTCTGACTGTGATGCTGTCTCTATCATTCATGACGCACAAGGATATGCTAAATCACCAGAAGACGCAATTGTTGATGTCCTTAATGCTGGTATGTGTTTAGTGGGTCGAAATCATTTGACTTATGTTTCGGACACTGTATATATTATGTCAAACATTGATATGACAGTTCCAGTAATATGAATAAAACACTTAACTTGAATTGTAAATGGACTGAAAGGGTATGGAGGCATCATGATACTAACCTGCTTCTGCATAATTTACAGGCATGGATGTCAACTGTGGATCATATCTGCAGAAATACACAAAATCAGCAGTTATACAGAAGAAACTTGCTGTATATGAAATAGATAGAGCCCTGCATAACCTATTTTCTGTTAGGATGAGGTTAGGCTTGTTTGATGGCAATCCGAAGAACCAGCCGTTCGGCAGCATTGGTGCGAATCAAGTTTGCTCCCAACAGCATCAGGCTCTAGCCCTAGAAGCTGCTCGGAATGGCATAGTCCTTTTGAAGAACTCTGCCAGACTCCTCCCACTACCTAAGTCAAAAACAATGTCCCTTGCTGTAATAGGTCCCAACGCCAATGTAGCACGCACACTTCTTGGAAATTATGCCGGTCCTCCTTGCAAATCTATTACACCGCTGCAAGCATTGCAGAGTTATGTGAAGAACACAATTTATCACCAAGGTTGCGACTCAGTTAGCTGTTCTTTAGTTTTCATTGCTCAGGCAGTAAACATAGCAAGAGGAGCAGATTATGTGGTGTTAATTGTGGGATTGGATCAAACCCAAGAGAGGGAAGCACATGATCGTCTGGACTTAAAGCTCCCGGGGAAACAACAGAATCTCATCACCAGCGTTGCAAAAGCAGCAAAAAAACCAGTAATCATGGTGATGCTTTCTGGAGGTCCAGTTGATATATCATTTGCCAAGTATGACCAAAAAATTGGCAGCATATTGTGGGCTGGTTATCCAGGTGAAGCTGGGGGAATTGCACTTGCAGAAATAATCTTTGGAGATCACAACCCAGGTGAATTTACTGTTAAGGCCTTGCAGTACAATTGACTTTGTACACACGCACCAAAAAAGATTACAAGCAACTGTAGCAATTCATGGTTGATAATGCAGTTCATGTTACACTGCAGGTGGGAGATTGCCGGTCACTTGGTATCCACAAGATTTCATCAAAGTACCGATGACAGACATGAGAATGCGGTCAGAACCATCATCGGGATATCCTGGGCGCACCTATCGATTCTATATAGGCCGAAAAGTTTTTGAATTCGGATATGGCCTAAGCTACTCAAAGTATTCTTATGAGTTCACTTCTGTCACCCAAAACAAATTCAATCTAAGTCATTCATCAACTGCAGTAAAGACTGAGATTTCAAATTCAGTTGGTTACAAGTCAGTTTTGCAGTTAGGTACAGAATTCTGTGAGAATATAAAATTCTCAGTCTCCGTGGGAGTCCAAAATCATGGAGAGATGGCAGGTAAGCATCCAGTATTGCTATTCGTGAGGCAGGGGAAGCTCAAACAAGGAAATCCCATAAAACAGCTAGTAGCTTTTCAGAGTGTAAAACTACTGGCAGGGGAAAGAGCTGAAGTTGAATTTGTGTTGAGCCCCTGTGAGCACCTTAGCAGAGCTAATGAAGATGGTTTAATGGTGATGGAGGAAGGAACACAATTCTTGACTGTAGGAGATGAAGATTCGCCAATCAACATCATAGTTTGATATGGAGATTTGAATCTTCAGTGACAGCCAATTTACTGGGATTGGATCAACTCATGAATAAGATAAAAGATCATTCCACGCATGTCTTTAAGAAAGAAAATTTTGGATTGTTCATCCCAAACAAGTTAATTTTGGATAATTTGTTCTCTAAGTTTATAGTTGTTTAATGGGTTTCACTTCTATTTTGATGAATTACCCTTCTATCACAATGGCAGGTTTGCACTGGAATATCAAATGATCAATCTCGCAGCAGTTTTCATTGAACCTTGGTGTCCTATAACTTCACCAAGCTTTAGCTTTCCTTCTCAACAAATAATTTGAAACTCCAAAAGCTATCTCTCCTAATCCTCACATCCTACTGGATTGATGCCTATCTGATGGGCATAATCTCTGGTATCCCATAAGTAGAGTCCAGAACACTGGTTATCAGTAAACTCTCTAAATATGTACACTTCGTCACATTAGACTAAAATATTACCAGTAATCCAGAAAAAAACCCACTCTATCAACCAACACTGCATACAATGCCCTATATTATTCTTCTTCTTTTTAAAAAAAACCATAAGAGGTTCATGAAAGTAAAAACAAGGCACAAGACATGTTATATGAAAGCTATTCCATCATTGCTATCTCAAATTTCTGAAGTGAGGTATGTTCAATGCAAGCAAAATTGATATTAATAAAACCAGAATTGAAAGATAGACTGTAAGCACAGAAGATTCCCTAGCAAGAGTACAATAGCTAACACTAACTGCCCTCATGTTCCTTTTAAAAGTAGCAATAACAAATCCAGGGTCATCTCTTGCACTCCATGTCATGGCTGGAACAGTTATCTCTCTCGTGCCATCTCAGTGAATGTAATCAAAAAATTTATAGGAGTGCGCACTGAAAACTATCCTGAAAATAACCAAACAGAAAAAAAATGTGCATGCAGTTAGGTTATGTGGACATCAATTATTTCCTAATATTGGAAAAATCATTTTTCATCAATGAAGAGAAAGCCTTTTGTCAATCATGTTAATAGAAAGATGCCTTGAGAAAAGAACCACCTCAAGGTAGACAATGCATGAGAACACATACTGCGTGATAGGAACAGAATGAACAGGAAAGTACTGAATGAATTCAAGATCATGGAAGTACCTTGGTCTAAGAGCTTGAAAGACGTATTCAGTAGCATTCAGAGGAAGTGTGTGCAATAGATCATATGGCTCATTCCCAGTAAGCCTTCTGAAGGAAACTTTAAAAAGTTAAACAAAAATACTGAAAGCAAAACTTCTAGCAGAATAAGCAAAAATCAACTTAGTTAAATGTACAAAAACGGACGGGCACATTAATTGGCTTTCGCGTAGTATTTCTGCAAGATAGATCTATATCATGTTATGTAAGTCACTAAAGTTATTATAGGTATAATTGTATATGTACTTTGTAGTGTTCAATGAATTTCATTTGACATTGCATCCATGAAAAACAGTCATGATCAATAAGTTCAGCTTTAGCACGCAAAATGACTACCACGGTACAGTTGGCTTTAATCCCATACCCTAGGTCCACCAAAAAATGATCATGAAATACGTAAACATCCATCCTTTAAACACTGATTCTACAAAACATGATTATAACAACAAATTTACTAGATGAAGGGTGATGACACAGATCATCTAATGCATTTACCTCTCAACTGGAAAATGATAAGAAGTTCTCTTGAAAGCATTGTCCTCCCAACAACAGTTGCCGTTTGAAGTACGGTATAAGGGAAAGTGAAGTAAGAGGACTGGACCAGATCCAGATGACATATCATTTTCCCTCCACTGAAAGTTATGGGAAATCTCCCTAGATTTGCTAGACTCATTGGCCGTTTCTGTTCTGTGCTCAGTTTCAATATGTAAATCTATGCTCTCCCTCTCTATAACCTTTTCAACACTAAACCGTAGATCATTGTTGCCGCAAAGTAAAGCCACAGCATTGAGTGAAACAAAACTGACGTTACTAATTTCAAAGGCACCGCAACCAGCCGTATCCAATCCTGGGAAACTCCTAGCGATCCGTGAAACTGAGTACTCCTTTAGTCCACTGCATTCTCCAACATCCTTATCACCAAGAGTAACATAGTACGGAAGTTCACGAAAGGGGCCCAACATTTGGTGAAACTGATCAAGCACAGATAACCATTTACTCACAGACTCTAAACCTTTTGCAGAAACATCTCCCAACAGTAGCAGCATATCAGGGTTCAAACTTTGAAATGATTTCTGGTTCATTTTAGCAGACACAATAATCAAATTATTCAATAAGAAGACAGAAAAGCACCATAAGCTTAAGGTCTCATTTAAGACAACAAACATATAAACTCCCTCAGGGCCTATTTGATCAAGTATTCTTCATGAAGTTGATCACAGATAAACAGAAATTGGCATAAACGCACTTGGCGAAGCTGGTGAGTTGTGCTTCTTTAAATTTTCTATAATTTACAGATTGAAACAGCTTAAAGCTTAAATGCAACCAATAGATACAAATGTTGTAATGGTGTTAATGGATAGCCTAATGTGAGGTTAATCCATGGCCAAAT